>VIYQ01001707.1:0-23902 GCA_009928355.1 Chlorella sp. CH2018
GGGGGGGTTCTTGGCATCGTTGCATTGCAGTGGGTTGAGCGGCGCGTGGCTGCCCTGTTGGAATGACCGGCGGGCAGGCCGGCATGCACCAGCTGGGCGTGCGTGCTTCAGCCTAGCGCTGCAGCGCAACGGCGGCACACGGCCAACCCCCCGTGTGCTGCCTCTCATGACTCCCCCCAGATGATTGCGCTGTTCCGTGATTATGATGTGGTGTGGCCGGGCGCCACCAATACAGCCCTCGGCTGGTTTGAGATCGTCAACGTGGGCCTGTCCATGGCGGCACCAGGTGAGCTTCGTTTTGCGGCAGCAGCACCTCAGCGCAGGCAGCGCCTGTCCTGCCCCGCTGGCCAGAACGCATGTGTATTGCGTTGCGTCGCTGTACCAGCCCGACCTGCACAACCCACGGCATGCCCACTTGCTGCCACTGGCACTGCATGCTGCACTGCGCACCCCCCAGCCGCCTGCTGCTGCGTTCTCTCACCCGCTCACCGCAGAGTGCTGGTTCGGATCCTACAACTTCTACGCCATGTGGATCTTCCAAATGGTGAGCAGCGGAGTTGGGCCTTTGGTTCGAACTGCGCACGGCCCCCGTTTTTTGCGGCAGCGTTATTAGCTGCCGCTTTATTTACCTCACACAGCCCTTGCCGCTGGCCCTGCCGCCACCCCTGCTGCTAGCCTATTTGTGTCCTTGCCCCAGGTTCTGCCTTTTATCTGCCTCATCGGCTGCGCTGCTGTGCACAAGCGTGCAACGTGTTTCAGCTCAGCCCTGCTTGCCACTGCCCCCCTGGCTGCAGGTGCTGCCCGTGGTCTGCGTCATTGGCTGCGTCGCCATCTACTGGCTTGCAGAATGGATGTTGCGCCGCATCGACCCCGATGGTGTGCTGCTGTCCACCTGGCCTCCTGCCTGCCAGCCAGCGTGCAGCTCCCCTTGCCGCCTGCCTGCCCTGCCTGCCCTGCCTGCTCTGCTGACTGGGCGGTTTGTGTGGATGCTGCAAGATGTGCTGCCGTTGCATGCACATTGTTGCACAAAGCGGTTGCCTGCCCGGGCAAGGCAGCTTGCTAAACAGCAGTTTCGCCTCATGCGCCTGTTTGCGCTGTGCTGTGCAGGCGAGAAGCGTGCGCTGGGCCCCGAGGCAGGCGGCCTGGCGGGCTGGCTAATGGGGCTGAAGCTGCGGTGAGTGCAGAGCAGCCAGCGGCTTCGCGGTCGCATGCCAGCGGCTCAGCGGCAGCATGCCAGCTCCCAACTGTTGGGCACTGCTGGCAGCTGCTAACTGTTTGTTGGGCAGGGGCACAGGGTACAGCGCTTGCACGGCTGGCCGACATGGCTGGGCAGGCTGACGTAGCCCGCGGCACGAGCGCACGTGGCTTCTACACACTGCACCTGGCTGCTGACCACTGCTTGCAACCGCCTTATATCCCTCGCAGCTGCTGGAAGAACGCCTTCTGGTTTGTCACCCTGCTGTACCCGCGCTGCGCCATGACCGCGCTCCAGCTGTTTGGCTGGCAGAAGCTGGACATCGGCACATTCCTCAAGGCCGACTTCTCGATCATGGTGCGCTGGTGATTGCCTGCCTTGTACTGATTGTAAACGTGTGTGTTTGTGGCTGGCAGCAGCTGGACAGTGGCACTTTTTGAGGGCCGGCTTCCCATTAGGGCGCGCGGTGCCTGCCCTGCCTGCTCTGAATCGGCTGCAGCCTGCTGTGCATTGGTTGTGAACTTTCGTGCTTGTGGCTGGCGGAGGCTGGGCTGGGCTGCTGTTCTTGCACTGCCGCCGCCGCTCCCGCCGCCGTTACTGGCCGTAACCTGTTCGGGCGTTCTGCCGCGCTTTTAAATCCGCATGTTCGGTTTCATCGCTCGCAGGTGAAGCACCCCGACGGCGGCTTTGTGTCCACCTACGTCAAGTTTACTTGCCCTCCTTTCGCGTTAGCCCAGCAGCACAATCAACATTCACTCTTCTCTCCACTCGCAGGTGAAGCACCCCGACGGCGGCTTTGTGTCCACCTACGTCAAGTACATGCCCCCGGGAATCATCATGCTCATCGTGTTTGCCCTGGCCATCCCAGCCTTTTGGTTCATGGCGGTGCACCGCAACCGCCACCACCTGGAGGTGCGTTGTCAGAGGGTTGGTGGAACAAGGCGGTTGCCTGTGTGTGGGTTAGCATGGGCCACTGTGGTGTGGAGAGGGTGCTGCCGCCGCGCCTGGCTGCTGGTTCTTGGCAGTGCACAACAGCTGCCGGCACACATCCGTGGGAGCACAATGCCCTGCACGGGAGCCGGTGCACATTCGACCCTCCACCATTCAGTTGCACACTGTGCTTTCAATTCGCTGCAGGACGACGAGTTGCACACCAAGTACAGCTTCCTGTACGCACTCATTCGATTCATCATCAGTTCATCCCACCTTTGCACCTGCGCAGGACGACGAGTTGCACACCAGGGACGGCTTCCTGTACGCACTCATTCGATTCATCGTCAGTCCATCCCACCTTTGCACCTGCGCAGGACGACGAGGTGCACACCAAGTATGGCTTCCTGTACGACAACTACACGCGGCGCCACCCGTACTGGGAGACCACCGAGATGCTGCGCAAGTTTGCCATCGCCTTCATCCCGGTGAGCGCTCGAAACGTTGTCCTTCGTTTTTCGGTGGTTTGGCAAGCTGGCGGCACAGTGCGCTGTGTTGGCTGGGAGGCCGCCGGGGCGCTGCGCAAGTTTGCCACCGCCTTCACCCCAGCGCGCGATGGCTGCCGCTGTGGACAGCTGTGCTGCTTGTTGTGCCGCCAGTCGCTGCTGCGCGCTGTGGGGAGTGCGCACGGTGTGCCGAAAATGCAGCGGCGGCGGTGTGCTTACACGAGCGCGGCTGAGCCTACCCACAACCCACAGGTGTTCATCCCTTCCCAAGCCGAGGGCAGCGTGCAGGCGGCCTGCGCGCAGGTGGGCGGAAGTGGCCCAGTGTCGGCTCGAATGTTGATCATGTGCTGCAGCAGTGGCTGCTGGCTGCCAGTGGTGGACCAGCAGTGCGGTTGCATAGCTGATGTGTGCGATCGGCTCTTTGCATGCATCCCCGCCGCTGCGCTGTCACTCCGCCCGCCCATCAACAGATGGTGCTGTTGGTCTGCATCGTGCTGACCAGCTATAGCTGTGTGCCGCCAACTGAATTCTGCCTTGCCACACACCTGCCACCTGCCCAACCTGTTAGCGCAGATGGCGATGCTCATCTACATCATGCTGATCATCAAGCTCTGGCCGTTTGCCGCCAACTGAACTGTCCCTTTCCACGCCCCTTCCACCCACCTATGAGTGCAGATGGTGATGCTCATCTACATCATGCTGACCATCAAGCTCTGGCCGTTTGCGGCCAGCGAGGACAACTGGCTGCAGCTGGCCAGCATGACCGGTGCGCCAAACACATGCGCATGAAACGTGCTGCTGAATGTGTCGCCTAACAGGCGCAGTTGCTGCACCGCAAGTGCTGTGGCATGAGAAGGGCAGCCCACATGGGGCACTGTGCACGCCAACGCCGTGTGCTGCCCGCTCCCCTGCCCTTTCCCAACACAAACCCACTGCCCTGCATTTCCCACCGCCCCGCCTGCAGTTCTCTGGGTGCTGCTGCTGACCTCCGGAGTGAACAAATGGGCCGATCTGTCTGACAATGGTGAAAGTGCCCTGGCGGGGGTCCAGCTGGCCCTGTCTTCCGGCGTGGGCTTCCTGCTCCTTGCGGCTGTGGTCATGGCAGCGGTCAAGATCATTCGCGGCTTGCACCGCAACTACACCACCAAAAAGGCTGCTGAGGCGGCCGCGGAAGCGGGTGGCGATGGCAATGAGGAGGGAGGGGAGGACGGCGAGGCCGCCGGCCGCAAGAGCGTAGCGTCCATCAAGCGCGGCAGCCTGGGGGATGGCGATGCGGCCGGCGAAATCTCGGCCATCGGCACGCTGCCTGGGCGGCCCGACAGCCGCACCTTTGGCGGCTCGTCAGCGGGCGCAGCGGGCGCAGCACCCAGCAAGCCCATCCTGACCGGCAAGAGCG
This sequence comes from Chlorella sp. CH2018, assembly GCA_009928355.1. Lineage (NCBI taxonomy): Eukaryota > Viridiplantae > Chlorophyta > Trebouxiophyceae > Chlorellales > Chlorellaceae > Chlorella > Chlorella sp. CH2018. Next base: position 4,028 of record VIYQ01001707.1, read on the forward strand.
GGCGCCAGCTGGCGACGATCAAGGTGGTGGCTGGCAACCCGCTTTACGAGCCCGAGGCGGCGGCCAGCCCCTATGCCGACAACACGCCGCAGGCCAAGTGAGCTGATGGAGAAGGGAGCTGGGAAGGGAGCTGGTGTGATGTTGATGTGCGCGGACTTGCATTTTTTTGCCAGCATTTGGCGTGCGCACCAAACGGCAGAGCACCAAGTCCTGGCAGCTGCCGGATGGGGGTGGTGCAGCGATTCTCAGCTGTTCCTCGTGCCACACCCTGCAGCTGCCCCTCTGGCCTGACCCGCCCTCCTGCCGCTGCCTCTGCCCCACCCCACAGGCGCGGCCTGCTGCACCGCACCAGCTCGTCCATGAGCCGCCGCAGCGTTGCCGAAGATGTGGAGGCCAGCCTGCCCGTCCCAGGCTCGCCACAGCCCTCCGGACCTTCGTTCCTGGGCGGCCCTGCCGCTGGAGCCGCCGCACCCGCTGCGCCTGCAGCGCCTGCTGTGCCGGCAGCCGCGCAGGCCGAAGCGGCGCCTGCCCCTGCGCCCGCCCCGCCTGCGCCTGCGTCTGCGCCGGCCACGGGCAACAGCAGCCCTACCCATCAGGCGCAGCAGGGCAGCCGTGGCCCTCGCCCTTGGGTGCCACCTGGCGGGCCTGGCGCGCTGTGACGCCTGCTGCGCGAGGCGCGGCACCGCCCCGATGGCGAGTGCCCCGCCATTCGATGCCCAATCCATTGACAGTCTACACCAGCCCAAATTATTTGCATACCGGGATCCTTTCTTCCTCCATCACTAGCCTTGCAGCAGCCGTGCTGCTGCCTGAACAGCCAATGCGGTGTTGCGCCCTCGGGCCCAGCATTGTGCCATGAACCCCTGCCTGCATTATCCGCTCACCTGCAAAAGCAGCTGCCTTGAGATTTATGGCAAGACCAAGGATGGCTGCTTGCTTGCATGAATGCGTTTCTTCTGTTCAGTGTTAAGTCTCCGAGTCCAGTAGGGCATGTGGCTGGCGGTCAGGAGGGCGAAGGGGCAGGTGCCGCTGCGCCGCTGACCCTGGGTACCACTGGCTCCGCCCGCCCTGCAGCGCCTTGCACGGCCCTCCCTGGTATGGGTTTAATCCAGACAAGTCCAGGGCCTCTGACAGGGCCGTCCGCTGCATCCGGCTCTCGAGACCGGGAGGTCGTGGAAGGCTGCGCGCTGGCATGGTCTTTTCAGCGGCTGTTCAAGCCTAACGCACGCCACGCGCCGCCCACAAGCATCGCTGGCCCTCCCACTCAGCCCTTTGCCCAGCAACCCGCCCCTGCTGCCTGTGAGCGCCCGCATTGAAGGTCCGCAGGTGCAGGTGAGGTCGATGCCAGGGGCGGCAGCAGCAGCGGCAGCCGTTTCCTGCCGCCGCCGCCGCTGCCGCCTGTCCCGCGCCCCCTGCCTGCGGCCGGCTTTGACACGTTATGCACGCCATGATTGGCTGCGTCTCAAGCATGCGAGTGGCTGCAGGTGACCAGACCCTCTCTGATGGGCACCCAAGATGGCACAGACTGGCCGTACTGGCCTAGCCCTCGCGCACTGCGGCGCCGCACATCCGCCGCCCTGCCAGGCTCGCCCGACCAGCCATTTGTGATCCGGCTGCAGCTCAAGCACTCGTCCCTGGCACGCGCGCTGGACTGGCTTGGACTGGTGAGGGCGGCTGGGTGCATGGCGCGCACAGGCGCTGAAGTAGTGCTGTCTGGCTGCCGCGGTAGCACACGCAGCATGGCGGCGACATGGCGGCGAATCTGCAGCAGGCACTGCCTGGCAAGCTTGCTGCGTCACTGCCCGTGCTGCCAGTTGAATCTCCTCGCCCTGCAACCACGTCCATCGCCGTCTGCCCTGCGCCCGCACACAGGCCACAGCGCTGGCGTGCCTGTCGCGCCAGGGCGTTGCCCCCTCGTCAGATGTGCTGCCGCACGCGAGTCGCCTGCACCTGTGCCTGTTTGGCTGCGCCTGCGCAAGCCGCATCTTGCGGCGCTCCCCGGCCGGCCCGGAGGCTCCCTGGGCCCTGCTGCACATGCTGGCGCTGCTGCATGGCGCCTGGCTGCTGCAGCGGTAAGCCGGGAACGCACTACCTAGCCCCTGGGTAACCCCATGCCCGTTGTACCGCCTGCAACTTGGTGGGGACGGCGCATGAGCTGCCCGCCACAGCTGCTGCAGTCTGCGCCGTTGAAGGCTGCCCCACTACGTCGACATTTGCAGTCAGTCCTGTCTGCACTCGCCGCCAGGCTGCTGTGTTTTGCGCTGCATGCATTGCTGCCCGGCCAACAGCTGCTGCTCTGTCCCCCGGTCCTGTGGGCGCAGGCAGGCGGCAGGCAGGGGGGCAGCCGCCATCAATGCTCCGTTGGGAGCAGCAGGCAGTAGGATGCCTGAGGAGGCCTGGGCGGGCGGTGGCCGTGCGGCGATGCTCCTGGTAGTCAGCACCTGCCTGCCACTAGTCCATCTGAAGCTCTCCAGCCCGTGGCACCTGGGGTGAGGGCTGGGTGTGTGTCACGCAACCCACGCGTGGCAGCCGCATTTACTCCAACACGCAGCATCAGCACCGTCGTGGCCGCCCACAATTTTGCAATAGGGCGGCCAGGGCTTGCCTGCCTGCCAGGCTTGCACCGCGCTGCGCTGTGCATGTGTTTCACTGGCGCAGTCAAGCTGGCGGCGCCTAATCTGGCGACGTCTCGATCCCTCCCCCCTCCTCCCTTCCTGCACAGGCTGAGTGCCGCGGTACAGACGGCCTTCATGGTGTATTGCTTCCATCTGACGCCCGTCATCTGTGCCTCTGCCTCCATGGCAGCAGCGCCCGCCCGGCAGCTAATGCACCGCCTGGCACGCCTGCTGGCACCGGCATCTGCTCTGTCGCTGCATCCCCTCTACGTGGCGCCACCCGCCGGCGACGGCGCGGCCGAGTGCTGCGCTGTGCTGCGCTTTAGCCAACTTACGCTGGGCCTCCTGCTGCCCCTGGCCTTGCAAGCCCAGGCTGAGGCGGCGCTGTTTCAGCGGCACCAGCGGCAGCGGCGGGCGGCGGGGCTGCCACCAGAGCATGGCTTCGCTGCCAACCTGCTCACGCTCATTCACGGCATGCTGCACCCTGCCGTTTGGCCGCACCTGTGCGTCTGTTGTCTGCTGGCGCTGGGGCTCTGCTGGGTAGCGGCAGTGGGCAGCCTTGCTGGGCCTTCAAGCGCCTGATGCCTCGGATGCCGTGCGTGCCCCATGTGGCCGCGCGTGCTGCGCAGTTTTGACCAATGTTCCCTTGTACCAATGCCGCCTAACCGCTGATAGGCCTGTACCGCCAACGCTACTTTACACCTCTACCTACACCCGCCATTAATCTGTCGGGTGCTGCTATCTTTGTTCTCTCCCAACGATCTCCCCTCTGCATTGGCCCGTCCTCCTTCCCCATGCACGTCCATACAGCCCGCTCCCCTGCTCCCATGGCATTGCATCCTTCTCTCGATACTTCCAGCGCTCTGCTTTACTACATGTTCGGTACAGCTTGTGAGATACAGACTGACCAACCTGGACCCACAAGTGCCACCCTGGCGCTCAACGCCGTGCACTGTAACGGGGCGGCAGCATCACTGAACCCACATGAAGAGGATCTGGCTGGACGGCTTCACAAAATTCTGTGCAACCATGGCATGCTGAGAACCTGGACTGCCTGGAGAAGTGGTGCCGGGCAGCAAACTGGGGTGGGCGCCGCTGGCGGCAAGGGTGGCGCGGCGGGCGGCGGCGATGGAGGGCCAGAAGGGATGCCAGACCCTCGCCGGCCTCAACGGCAGACTCCACAGGGTGTGATGAACGGCCTGAACGCCCCTGACCGCCCTCCGCCGCACGCGGGTGCATCTGCTGCTGCTGGGACCGCCCAGCAGCGTAGTGCGCCCAACCCAAGCCCAGGCCGTCCACAGCGCGATCAGTGCCTTCCCTTCGTCCCCCAGGTATGTTGGGCGCCCGCAGTTGGGTCTGCTGGCGCAGTGAGGGCACGTCTCCCAGCCAAGTGGGAGCGCCGCCGCTTCGCCTGCCGGCCCCAAACGGCGCAGAAACACCCCCGCCACTCAGTGCTGCAAACATCGCGCCCACCGCGGTGTCACCGCTGCTGCCGCCGCCGCTGCCCGCCCACCGCCGCCGCTCCTTGCACCGCCCCTGGGCTGCGCAGGTCCCCCGTGCCACCCCACCGCTGCCATGGCTCCCTTCCCCCTGTGCTGCGTGGTGAGTAGACAACGGCCGCATCATGCTGTGGCTTGTGAGTGCTCCAGTCACGCCAGCGCCGGGGGGCCAGCAAGCACGTCTCGACGCCGCTCTCGCACTGCCCGTGTCGCACCCTTCCCCTCCCGCTCTAACCCACCGCCACCCCACCCCTTCCCTCATCCCGCCAACAGGCCGGCCTGGCCTCCTCTGAGAGCGTGGCCACCCTGGCGGCCGCCACCACCGGCCTGGTGTCTGGCCTGGGCCTGGAGGTGCTGACCCAGGAGGGCCCCGACTTCAAGGGTGGGTCGCCGATCCGCCAGACTGGCCGACCTTTCCACCGCTGAGCTCAGCTGCCCTAGAGCCATGCAATGGGGTGTGTTGCAGGGGCATGCCGCCTGGCACAGCTGCCTCCTTGCATTGACTGCCTCCTGGCATTGACTTTGGGCCAGCCACTCTCCCCAACCTGCCTGTAGACGCCAACGCACCCGTGGCCAACCTGGTGGCGGAGCACAAGAAGATTGTCAAGCGCAGTGAGTGGCCGTGGCTGCCTGAAATGATGTTGTGCAAGCCTGCTGCGCTTGTTTGCAGCCTTTGTATCGCACTGCAGCCATGCCCCGCGACAATGTATTCCTGCCCCCCTGCAGGCTCCAAGCTGGCCCGCCCCCTGGTCATTGCCGGCACCGTGGCCGCCGGCGCTGCCGCTTACGGCAACCGCGACAAGCACGCTGCGGGCCCTCTGGCGGTGGCCGCCGCTGTCAACGGCGCCGCCATTGCGCTGACCCTGTTCCTGCTCAAGCCGCTGGAGGCTGAGATTGAGGTGAGGGGGATGAACTCATTGCACCTCATGGATCAATGCACTAGGGCACCACGCGCGGCTTCATTCTGACGATGTTCCTGGTGAAGCCGCTGGGGGGTGGGATGCAGGCCAGCTTGGGTCTTGCTAATAGCAGCAAACGAGGCCCCACGCCGATCGTGCGCTGCACTGCCGTCCGCCGTGCCGCCTGCCCTGTCCCATGCGTGCGACGCTGCCCCTGCTGTGCAGGCGCTGCCCGCCCCCACCAACGGCTCCCCCAATAAGCGCGACCAGAAGCAGGCAGCTGCCGACAGCAAGGCCCGCTCCCTGCTGCAGCGCTGGGCGAAGGTGCGCGCTGCGCCGCATGCTGTGCTGCACCTGCTGTGCTCCGACACACTGCAGCGGGCCGGGCCCTGGGTGATGCACAGGCTAGCACCAATGCATGCGGCTGCCATTGAGTGCAGACACCCTTGCTATGCAGTTCCGCCCCCCTCAGCCAGATCCCAGCCCCTGCCCCACTGCCGCAGCTGCACACCGCGCGCGTGGCCCTGACCGGCTTCGCCTTTGGCTCCACCCTGTGCGGCGTGCTGCTGCTGAACAAGAAGCACTGAGCGCCCAGCATGCTTTACAACGGGCAGCGCTGACCAGCAGCTGCTGCGCCTGGAGAGCAGCGCTCAATGCCAGCTAGCTGCCGTGCTGCGTGCACTGCTGCCTCCCTGGCTGCCTGGCCCGCAGCCGCTGCTTGCACCGGCTGCACGCTTTGCATCCTGAGAAGAGTCTCTGGCGGGCAAATTTGCTCGCCCTTCCAAGCCCCACACAGCTTTCATGTCTGGCTGACCGACCACGCCCTGTCTTCACGCCATGTCCCCGCTCCCTTCCACAATGTTGCCCTGCGTTTGACACACACACACAAACACTGCCCACGCAATGCTCCACACACGCTCCCTTCGTGACTGCATCCAATCTCTTGCTTGCGCTCGGCTTCGAGCCCCCAGCATTCGCTTCATTTTATGATGGGATGCGCCCACCCTGCCCTGCAACGACTGTCTAGTGCCGCTTGTTTTCGCGCCGCCTTGCATGTGTCATCCATGCGTTTATGCCGTGTAATACGATGATTAGATTGTTTCTGCCAGCTTAACTGCTGCCAGGTTTGGGCAGCCAGGGCAGCTGTGTTGCAGGCAAGGGATTCGCACGCCACCTGCAGCTGTGGTGCGGCAGCGGCAATGGAATGCGAGTGCCTGAGCTGAGCCCTGGGGAACACAGAGGCGCTGCCCGCAGCAGGCGATATTGGCTGAGCACAGGGTGGGGGGAATGAATATACACTGCACGTGCTCGCAAAGGTGAAGGGTCTTGAGGCAGCGGTAACCACTCACGAGGCAGCGGCAGCCTGTGGCTGCGGCGGCCCAGCGGCAGCGTGCCGGCGGGCAGATGGGCTGCTATCGTCCCGCCGCACGGCATTGCATCGACACTCCAGGCCATCTAACGCTCTTTCTGACGCGTCTACAAGGCCAGGGTTGCTGCCCAGCTGGGCCCTCGTGCCCACCAAGTGCTCGCGGGCTTTGGGGCGGTGTTTGGGCTGCCCCCCGCCTGGTTCAAGCCGAACGGTGATCATCTGGGCGCGGCGAGAGCGTGCCGCAGTCACGGTGCTCACAGCCACTGCTGCTGCTGGGCGGCACCCCCGCGGCCGCGCGCCGTCAGCGGCTCCAACGGGCCCCTCCACCCAACCCCCCACTCCGCAGGCGCTGAGAGACGTCTCCACGCCCATGAAAGCCCTGACAGGCACTCTAGGGGATCCTCCAAACCCAGACAAAACGCTGTCTGATGAGGCCGCGGAGGTCGAAGCAAAGGCGGCAGAGGTGGAGGCGGGGCTGCCGCCACGGCAGGAGCGGTTGCACGTGTGGCCATCCTTTGCGTCCACCCGGTATGCCAGCAAGCGGGTGCAGCTGGAGAGCCATCTGAGCGAGCCAACTGGTGAGCTATGGGTGGGTGCGCACGGATGCACTGCCGCTCGTGTTGCCAGCGCACAGCCGCCGTTGGCATGGGCCGTTGGCACGCAAGCCCACCGCCGGGCACGTGTGCGCATCTGCTGCAGGGGTTTCAGCACCACATGTGCAAGCATGCCCCGCCGCTGCCGCCCTCCCCTCCCCGCCCCTTGCAGGGTCCTGGCTGCGGGCCCTCTACATCCTGGTAGCCAGCACTTCTTAGCCGGGCATCCTGACTCTGCCGTACGCACTGGCCTCCCTGGGGTGGGCGGGCGGCATCCTGGTGCTGCTGTGCACCGGCGCCTACACCCTGCTCGCAAACGCGCTGCTGGCCCAGCTGCACCACCACAACGGGCGGCGGCACATCTACTACCGAGGGCTTGCCAAGGAAATCATGGGTGGGTGCCTGCACCCAATGTTGCGCAACTATGAATGCGTCGACGACCTGATCAGCCAGATTTGGAGGTTGGCGGTGGGTGCTGCGTGCAGTCTGCTGCCGTCATGACATGCCGCCGCTCTGGCCCCCGGCCTGCAACCCGCTGGCAGGCCCCCGGCACAAGTGGGCCTACCATTCCACCATCATTCCCCAGTTAGTAGTTATCATTGGTGAGGAGCCGGCCCAGGCAATTGCGAGCGAGGGCTTTTTGTGCAGCACTGCTAGCTGCCGCTGTGCTTGCTGCGGCGACAACATCATATTCTGTTCTCCGCCGCACTCATCATCTCTGCTGCTGCTGCCGCAGCTGCTGCCCAGATTGGCCTCAATCTCTGGCAGCCCTCCCACTCTGTTCCGCGCCTTCTCCGCCCACAGGCTGCGGCATCGCCAACCTCGTACTCGCTGCCCAGTGCCTGCAGCAGGTCTGCGGGCTGTACTACACCAACGGTGAGCACCCGCAAAGGGCTGTGTCAACTGTGCGCACCCGCCTGCGATGCGCAGTCAGGCGGGCGACAGCGTGCGCACCCCCTGTGGTCCCCGCACCTCCCAGCTGACGGCCTCTGAACACACACATGCTGCAGATGACTGCCCCGTGGCCAATTATCAGTGGACCATTATTCTGGAGGCCGCACTTGTGCTGCTGGCGCAGCTGCCGGGTAGGCAGTGCTGCTGCTTGTCGGTGCGCTGCGTGCTGACCCACCTGCCAAACTTGCAGCGTGTCCTGCATCTGATCGCCCGCTTGCCGTTCAAGCTGTCTGATTGCCCCTGGGCTGCTCCTGATCTGTGCTTTATCCAGATTTGGGCAGCAGCGACTTTCTGACGGCTACCTGCTCCGCCTTTCTGGTGTTCTACTCTGTTGCCGCCATGGCGCTGGCAGGCGTGCAAGGTGCGCCCTGGCGTGGCTGGCTGGCGGCAGCACATTGGCTTGCCCTTCACCCTGTTCCCCAGAGTTGTTGGAACCAGCCGTTTAGGACGCACGCTGTCTTGTCAACTTGGTTGACCCCGCCTGCTCCTGCAGGTGGCGGCAGGGATGCAGACTACCGCCTGAGCGGCAGCCGCATGGACAGAATCATGAACGGCTTCAACGCGCTGGGTCAGTGCGCCCCTTGCTGCATGTGTTTTTGGTGAAGCCTCCCCTGAGGGGAGTTCCTGCCTTCATGAGCAGTTGTGGTGCCGCGCCCGGCGCTGCCTTAGCCACATGCTGCCGCCGGCGGCGGCAGAGCCGTGGCGCACATTTCTACTTTTCATTCACTCCCTCTGCTGTCTCGCAGGCATGTTTGTGTTCATGTTCACCAACCCGATTGTTCCCGAGATCCAGGCCACCCTGGCAGCGGACCCGGCCAGCGGCTCCACCTACCCAACCATGCCCCGCGCGCTGGTGGTGTCCTACTCAGGTGCGGGGCGCTGTACCGCACAGCAGGCGCTGGTCACAGCAGGTGCTGCACCTGCGCTGGACACTACCAGCACAATCCGCCAGCGCAGCATGCTCGGCATGCAGGCCGCAGCGGCACGGCCTGCCTCCTTTTCGCTGCGTGCCCGTGCGGCTGCTGCGGCTGCATTGAAGCCGATGCGGGGCGACCCCCTTGCCTCGCCGTGCCATGCGCAGGCATCACCGCCCTGTTCCTATGTGTGTCGGTGGTTGGCTACTGGGCGTATGGCAGCGCAGTCAGCAGCTTCCTGCTGGACATGTCCTCCCATCCTAACTGGCTCGTCATCACTTGCAACATCATGGTGGGAGGGGCGGTTCACATGCAAGCAGTTGCGTGCTGCTTTACGACATTGCCGAGACATGTCAGACCTATGGGAGCGGCAGCCTGCGACAGCCTGCTCCCTGTCCTGGTAACGGCGGCGGCGGTCGCCGGGCAGCGCAAGCAGCGCTGATCCTCTGCCGCTCCCTCACTTAAGCGTCCCTTCACTGGCTTTCCTCCCTTGCAGATTGTAATCCAGCTGCTGGTAGGCGAGCAGGCAAGCTCTCGTGGTCCCTGCTAGCTCTGCATGGCAGCTTGGATGCTCCTCAGCAGCATGGCACATGCCTGCTGCAGACATGGCGGTTGTTGCATTTCGGTCGTGGCCTTATGCTGCCACAGCGCCTGTTCCATCTGATTGCACTTGCCATCATCGACAGGTCTTTGAGTACATCTTATACGAGAGCATGGAGGTGAGTGGATTGAATGGCAAGGCGCAGCATGGCATGCCGTACGGTCGCCATGCCGTGGTCGCCATGGCATGAGGTGGCATGCCGCTGTGCGGCATGGCATTGGATGCGCCCGACGGCATGGGGTGGCACCCAGCCATGCACACACTAGCTGTCATGCCGCCGCGGCATTGTTCCTGCCGGCAGGTGGGCCTGGTGGAGCGGGCGCCCAAGTCCCGAGCGCTGCACAGGGTCCGGCAGGACGCGCGCGGCCGCCGCGTGCTGGTACCCTCCCGCATCACCATGCTGATCGTTCGGTGAGTTCAACTCACTGAATTCGCACAAGCGCAGCTGAGTCAAGCGGTGGCGCAGCGATGCAGCGCACCGGTTGCGGGTGCCGCCGGCCGCCGCAGGGTTGTTAACCCACTGACAGAGCCATGTCGTGATTGCCTGCTGTCCTTGCAGGGTCACCTACATAGCAGGTAGGCATGGCAGCATGCCCTATCCTGGCCTTGCATCTGTGCAGCACAACTGGTTTTGTGCTGCTGAGCACCGTGCTGTGCCTGCCCCACCCTGCCGCAGTCATCACGGCAATCGCAGCCGCCTTCCCGTTCTTCACCCAAGTGAGTCCAGGGCCGTGCTCAGATGAGTGTCCCAGACGCCCATATGAAAGTTTCAACACACGCCCTGCGCATGCATGCACCGCACTGTGGCGTGCCCACTCTGAACTGCGCCGCCCCTCTAATGCCACCCCCGCAGCTGATGGGCGCGGTGGGCGCCATGGGGTTCACTCCCCTCTGCCTCGTCCTGCCTGTTGTGCTCTTCCTCATGGCACGCGGCGGCCAGCTGGCGGCGTGGCAGCGCTGGGGCCTGGCTGGGCTGGCGGCCACGTTTTCCGGAGTGGGCATTCTGGCCGCTGTGGGCGCTGTGCGCTCCATTGTTGTGGCCATCCAGCAGCACGCCTTCTTCTCTTAGCATTCCTCAAAGGAGTAGTCAATTGCAAATGAGTACTGCACCATGCTCGCCACCAGGCGGCGCGAGCCCCTGCTGTGCCCGCTGCCACCCGTCTCTCTCTCTGCAATGCTACATTTACACACTGCTGTTGCTTTATATCAATCAAGTGCTCACCACACATCTCGCGCCAAAACCTATTGTTTATCATCGCTGCATCATGGGTAATCTACATGTTCTGTGCTGCTACACGTTCTGTGCTGCGCGCCCACCGGCTCAGGCCGCGCCCTGCTGCCCGCCCGCCGCCTGCTGTGCCTGCTGTGCCTGCTGCGCCTGCGCCTGCATCGACTCCCGCATCTCTTGAGCCACGGCCAGGAAGTGGCAGGTGTGCAGGAAGTCTGCGGGTTGCAACGAAGGAGAGCAGGAGTCTTTGAGGCAGGGGTTGGTTACGGACCACCGAGCAGGCCGACCGGCGAGTCGACATCGGGTGCTTAACCATCGCATGCCGGGCTGCCGCCCCAGCGCATGTCGGTGACTGCCACAGCAACGTGCAACGCCCTTTGCCAAAGACATGCGACCGCATCAGCTGGATGTGGAAAACAGCTCACAGTTGTGCAGCTTGCGGCGGTCGTCCTCGGTCAGCTCGGGCACAGCCGCCAGCGCTGCATCCATGTGGTGCCTGCGTGAATGGCGGTAAGACGGAACGGAGTTAAGATTGAGGTGCTGATGACAGCCCAGACAGTTGGCGACACCGGGAACACCAGCAGTTTGGAGGGGCCAAGCGAACATAACATGCACATGCAACACCACAAGCAGCGGCAGCAGCAGGCACCAGCGGCTCCTGCTCACATGTACCGGTCAGCGGTGCGCTGCGTGCACTCGAAAGGCGCGTGCCGCCGCGGCAGCGCGGGGTGGCCTGCAGATCAGGAGCGATGCAGCATGGAGAGCGTAGGTCAGCAGCTTCTCCAGGTCGGCGACTGACTCAGTGCGGGGCAGCAGCTGCTCTGCAGGCCAGCGTGGACTTGAGTGCACGCGCAATGGACGGCTCCCTGCCTCCCAACGCCGCCTTGCAAACATGGTCAGAACCGTCCATCCTGTCACACAGTGCGCCGCACCTTTCCGCTGGCTGTACAGCATGGGCCCGCCGCATCGCTGGACCTGCAAGCCAGGGGGCAGTGGCAGTGGTAAGTGAGGGAGTCGTAGTGAAGAGAGGGCAGCAGTCGCTCAGCACATGCACCATGGGCAGGCAGCTGGCGAGCCCGCCGCCGCTGCCGCTGGGATGTCCGCCGCCGCTGCCGTTGCTGCACGGGCATTGCAGGCGGCAGCAGCCGAGCTCCTCTCCTTTTAAGCCCAGGCCTTCCCACCCACAACCCACCATGAACTCCCAGTTGTTGCGAATGGCCACGGGCTTGGGTGAGTTGGCAAACACGTCGCTGCGGGCGGGGGAGGCAAGCATGAAACAGGACAGCACTTTACACGCTGCTCGGATGCCAACGTGCCAGTGCCAGTACACGGCAGGCCACACTTGCAGACATTGTCAGCGGCACGTGCTGGCGCCCCGGCACGGAAGCCAGCAAACGTGGCGGCATCAGCAAGCCAGCCAGCGCGCATGGCGGCACCAGTCAGCCGCCCAGCCATCTCACGTGAACCACGTTTCCTGGTCGTCATAAACACGGTCGTAAAACTCGTTGGCGATGCGCTTGAACACCTCCTGCCCCAGCCGCTGGTACATATTGCGCCCCTGCTCGTCCGGCTGCAGTCAGTGGAGCGTTGTGGGGGGCGGCAGTGGGCCAGGCAGGCAAGGGCGGAGGGGTGTGCGCAACCATTGCACTGCACGTGGCGGCAGAGGCAGCGGCAGCAGCACCGCAAGGGACACGTGCCTGGTCAATGCTGAAGGCCTCTTCCAGCGTGATGCCTGCCCGTTGCGCTGCCAGCTCCGGCGGCGACAGCTGCAAGGCACGGGACGCAAGGCAAAGCGCTCGGTGGGCGGCGCGGCTGCCAAGGGAGGAGCAGCGGGCAGCGGCGGCAGGCGGGTGGCAGCAGCGGCGGCAAACCCTGCTGCGCGCACCATCGCGCTGGCTGAGGCGGCCATCAGGCGGCGGGGTGCGGCGCGGTGTGCGAGGGGGCGAACGGAGCGCAGCAGCGGGACGGAGCGGGTCAGCAGCGCCGACAGCATGCTCAGGTGCTGGGAGGCGGGCTTTGCTTTGTGCACAGCAGCTGGTTGAGTTGCCAGGAGTGTGCTGCCGGACTCTCGAGCAAGTGCCCTCATCGCTCGCGCGCGGGGGCACGTCGCCGCACGGTCGAAAGGGTCAGCTCTTGCAGCGCTCGTCCCAAAGCGTTCAGCAATGTCGTGTGGGACCATGCGGCGCGTTGGGCGGTGGGCGGTGGGCGGCAGTGCTCCTGCCGCCGCCGCCGCCGCCGCCGCCTCCTGGCTTCCGCTTCCGTGCCATCGGCGGTTGACACCCCAAGAGAACCCAGCTCAAGCAAAGAAATGGCACAGTAATCAAACACATCGAGTGCGCTCAAGCAACATGGTTTCCGGTGGTGGCTGTGTTCAGCTGTCCAGTGCTTCTATGTCCGCCTGCTGGCCTGCCGCTGTAGCAGCCTGCAGGGCGTGCCCGCTGCAGACTGTGCTGTCAGAACAGACCCATCATCAACTGCCAGCCTCACTCCACAGGCTTCCAGGTCTGCAGCAGCATGGATGGGAGCCCCACTTCAGGCAATGGTGACCAGCGGCAGGCACTGCGTGGCTGCACATCACCGGCGGCAGCAGCGCTAGCAACCGGCATGCCCTTGAAGGTGCGCCCGCCACACAGCCTGCACAGCTAGCTAGGCTGGAAACGCCACAACAAGTCCGCCACCCACCGCCAAAATGCGGCGCACGGGCTCCCAGGCGCAGCCCGGCAGCTTCTGCTGCAGGCTGGACCTGCAGACGGTAGGGGTAGGAGGCAGGTGTGGGTGCTCCGGGAGCGGCTGGTGAGCAAGCAGGGCAGGTGTACGATGTGTGCATCGCATGAGCACAGTGTTCACGCCAGGGGATATAAGGCAAACCGTCAGCCCTGCCCAGCAGGCCCACTGCAGCTGCCCTAGGGGCGCTGTTCCCCAGCCGCCGCTCACCAGTCGCACTGGTTGGGAACAGGCTTGCTGTTGTCAACAACGCAGTCAAACTCCTGCAAGTGCAGTGAGGCGGAACCGCGGTGAGGCCACGGCAATATGGCTGCCTCCAACTCTCTCTCGCACTGAGCGTGCCAAACCCTGGAAGCTGCCCAACCGTGGGTGACCGGCCTTGGAATGGCACTCAGCGCACGACGCCTGCCTCACCTGTGCATTGTCCACGGCTCCGCCCAGCCCGCCGCGCCCAAACTCGCACTTGATTGAGTCGTCGCCGATCAGATCTGCGTGTAATTGAAATGGAGAGCGGGCGACGTGTGGCCTAGAACAGCGGCAGCAGCAGCAGGGGCAGCGGCAGCACAGGCGGGTGACGGCAGCAGCGGCACCGTAACACGCAGGCAACAGGAGGCTGTGCACCTTGCTGTGCACACTCCTCTGTATGCCTGGCAATGCAGCTTGATTAGTTACGATTCACTTGCCCGAGTCTAGATCGCACTTCAGCTGGTACGAGGTGCCTGAGCAGTCGACATGGCACTCTTCGCAGCAGGAAGGGGGAGCGGCAGTGCCATCCATGCAAGCCGCAGGCGCGCCACATGTGAGAAGTCTAGCAGGCACACAACCGTTGGCGCCGGCCGAATGATCGCAGATGCTCTTGACTCTAAAAGATGCTGAAAGGCAGCTCACCAATCTCATCACCCTCCCACTGGTTGCCGGAGAACCATCCTTGGCACTGCGGCACATGGGAAGGCTCGTCTTGTTGGCAAGTCCTCAGGCTGGCAGCAAGGACTGATTGAGTGGGCCCGCCGCCCCTGGCGGTGGCAAAGGCACAAAAAAGCCACCCACTCACCTCCTGGGGCGTGCCGGATTGCACCCACTGCCTTGGGTCCTGCGTGATTCAGGGAGGGCAAGGGGCAAGAGTGGCGGCCGAGCGGCAGCGGCGGCGGGGCAGCCGGCGGACTCGCCGCCGGCGGCCAGGCAGCGGACCAGCTTCCCCTGAGCCTGCCAGCCACAGCTCTCGTGCTGCTACGCGGCCCCAGCGCTCGCCTGGGAGAGGGTGCGCCCCGCCTGAGCTCTCGCACTCAGCGCAGCCAGCGCACTCAGCGCCAGGGCGCACACCAGGAAGCGGGGCAGAGCCATGATTGCCAGTGAACGAGTCGGGGGCAAGCAACAAAATGCAAGGGTGCAGCCGTCTTCTCGACTTGGCAGACTTGCTGACGAGGCACACTACGCCGCGGCTCTTGCCCCCAAGGCAACCATCTGGGGGACCCCCTCACTACAGATCGGCGGCAATTCTATGCTTGCGCTGATCAGTAGTCTAGGACGTGGTTCTGCTGATTAGCGCTGGGCAACAGCCACCAAACGGCGCTGATCAGCGGCGGCGACAATCGGTGCCAAACAGGTGGAAGCGGTGATCAGCACCATACTGCGGCGGTTGGCTGCTGGGGTTCAGAGGACCTTTCCATTCATGTATGCACCTTTCCGAGTGTGTGAGAAGTGCTGAAGAGCACTGGTTGTGGGCAATGGTTGAGGGTGGCAGACACCGCCGCTGGCGCCTGCCGCCCCGGGCGGCGGTGGACAGCAGTTGCCTGCGGCGACCCCTGTCGGCGCGCCGCGGCCACCCACACCCTCAATATACTCTTAAAAGTAGATAAGAGGGTCGCGCGGCGCTCGCCCGGTGCTCCGTTGGTCGGCTGGCCGGCTCGCTAGCACTAGCTGTCGCCAAAATTATGTTTGCACCCATCGGCATGGTCGCAAGTCAAGCCCCGAACGATCCTGCAGCACGCGGGGCGGCGCCCCGCGTGCATGTCATATGCCGCCAACCGCCATGACATGCACGCCGCACCGCATGCAGGGCCAGTGCAGAGAAGCATCTGCCATCAGCACCCCAGCACTGCAGATTGGCGCTGTATTCAAGCGCAGATCTGCACTGTTTTGTAGCCTTGCAGATCAGCGCCTGCTCGGCGCCAAAGCTGATCAGCGGTCTGTGCGGCAGTGCCAATCAGCACCGCCGGCCGGCGCCAATCAGCGCCAACCAGCTCCACCGATGATCAGCGGGTGCAATGATCCACTGCTGATAAGCGCAATCATAGGATTGGCGCTGATTCCTGTCAAGCCAGTCCCCCAGATGACCATTTACTGGTGTACTGGTTTCGAGACGAAAGAGCTGCAGCCACAGCAAGATGAAATCAACTGGGAGCAGTGGTGGGGCGTGAGGCAGCGGCTGCTACAAGCTGCCGATCCCGCCGCCGCTGCTTGAGAGCTCCCAGCGCCCCACGCTCGCCGCCTGCACCTGTCACATTCCTTGCCGGCGATCCTGCTGCACCAGCCACGATGGCATGGCCCCTCAGCTCCAGCAGCCCGTCGGCCGGCAGCCCAGGGCGGGGAGGGGTGGTGAGGGGCCGTGCTGCCGGTGCCGGCTGCGCCTTGCGCGCTGCGACTGGCCGCTGCCCACCTGGGCTGTCCACCTGCACCAGAGCGTCGGCAGGCGTCTCCCCAGCCGCCGCCGCCGCTGCATGGGTAAAAGAGGAGCGGCGGGAGGGCAGTGGGGAGTAGAGGTGCGACTGCTTCAGCCGCTCTAGCGCCGTAGGCGGCCGAGGTGTGGTGCCGCCGTCTGCTGGGCTGGCATGCTGCTGCTGAGGCGCGGCCGGTGGGATAGCGGCGGCCAGCGGTGTGCTGGCACCCTGCTGCGGCAGGGAATGTTGCCCTGCAAGTGCCAGCGGCTCCGGCTGCTGCCAGGCTCCAGCCATCACCCTCCAGGGGCCATTCGTCTCCTGCACCAGCGGCAGCCGCGGCGTGGCAGGCGGCGGGCTCCAGGCCCCACCCCGCAGCGATGGCACCCTGCTTGCTGCGCCACCACCTCCGCTGCCGTCGCTGGCGCCTCCTGCTGGCGACAGGGCGGATGGCGTGCCAGGCCGATCTGCTGCCTGCTGCTGCGGCCGCGCTCGCTGCGAGGCGGGTGAGGGTGGGCGCAGCGTGGCCTCCAGCAAGCACTCCCCTCCCAGAGTGGGCTCCGACCACTCCAGCGCCAGAGGAGGCACAACATCGCCAGCCAGCACTGCCACTCCAGTGTGTGGCTCGCTCCTGCTGCGGTGGGGTGCTGCGCCGAGCCGGCACAGCAGGCGCAGCGCATGCTGCCGTCCTGCCGCCGCGCCGCCGCCCTCCAGCAGCCGCTGCCACTGCTCCTCCAGCCGGCCCATGCGCTTCTGCAGGCGGCGCAGCGCGCGCTGGCGCTCCTGGCGGCGAGCACCCACGTAGTCATGCTGGCGGCGCAGCGGGGACAGCAGGTCTGCCTGCAGGCGGCGCGGCAGCGAGGACAGCAGTCGCTCCAGCGGCCGAACCGGGTCTCCTGCTGCTGCTGCCTCACTGGCCGCTTCTGCTGCTGCCGCAGCTGGTGGGCCACCTGCTACCACTGCTGCAGGTGCTGCTTCGGCCAGCCACGCTGCGTCCGACGGCACTGTTCGCGCTCCAAGCAGCCGCGGGCTGGGCAGCCGCACAGGTGGCGGTGAGGCAGCCCCCTTGGGAGACGGGCGGCCAGGGCTGGATGGCAGCGGTGTGCCGCCGTCTGAGCGGGGTGAGAGGGACGGGCCTGCAGCCGGCGACACAACAAAGGGTGTGTTGCGTGGGCTGGCCTCTGTTTCCCCTACATCTGACTGCCACCGGCTGGCGCTGGGCGGAGTAGCAGGGGGCGGACGAGGGCGCGCTGCAGCCGGCGACAGCTGTGCGCGGTGGCGCATGCTGCGCAGCAGCCGGCGGCTGCGCCCGGGGCTGGGCGCACCAGGCTTGCACTCTGTTGCTGGCAGCGGGCTGACTGTCACTGGGCGGGGCTGCTGGCCTGGCTGCACAGCCGGCGGAGCTGGCGGCAGTGGCGGAGGGCAGTTGCTGGCGGGCGGAGGCAGCAGCAGAGCCTGCGGCGGCAAGGCGGCAAGGCGCTGCTGCACACCAGGCTCGCTGCGCGTGCGCCCCACGCCCAGCTGCTGCATGCGCCGCTCTGCAGCACCCAGCTCCTGCTGCCATGCCGCTTGTGTGGCGTTGGACAGCGAGCGGCGCCGCCGTGGGTCGGGCGGCGATGCTGGTGGGCCAGCGGGGGGTGTGGCCTGCTGGACCTCGGCCGCCGGAAAGGCAGGAGGGATTGCCCGCAGCACCGCCGCCATGCGGGCCAACAGCTCGGGCGAGGGCTGCTGGCCCTGCCGCCGGCGCGGCATGGCAGCGCGCGGAGGGTGGAGCCTGTGCAGGAGCGGTGCAGCGGCGGCGGCGGCGGCGGTGAGGTGGGGTGGTTGGCGCACCGCTGCGGCTGTCTCGTTGCGGCGGTACTGGTCTGAGTCTCACCTCACGTCGTGCGGGTGTCCGCCACGGCGCGGAAGCGCCAGAAAGTTTCCCCGAGGCCCAGGCAGGGCCTTGTGTGTGCTTCTCTACTGCTGCCGTCAATATTTGTGCACTCAGTAAGCGCTTTGCGGTGAGCAAGGCGCCAGCGAGAGCTGAGACACACGTCCCGCCCTAATGCCGCCACCTGCCTCGACCGCTCCTCAATCTCCTAGCCTTGTTTGCCGCTGCCTGCCACATCAATCCCCTGCTATGCGCCTCTGGGCTGCCCTGCTCGCGCTGGCGGCCGCCGGCCAGGTGTGCGCGCTGTTCCGGCCGCTGACCCGCCTGGGCGGCTGAATTCACATTTTAGGGGACACGCCTGATCGGTACAGCCAGTCAGTTCGGTCGCCTGCGCCACCCGCCTTCCTGCTGCCGCCACCGGCCACCACCGCTGCCCTTCGCCGCTCTCACACCCCCCTGGTCCCTCCACCCCTGCCCCAGTTGGCCGGCGCCCAGGCGCCCGAAGCAACCGACTACCGCACCCGCGGCCACATGATGTACGCCGGCACGGCCAACGGCGGCGCGGCCTGCAACAACACGTGGGTGGTGGCGTGCGCCGCCGCTGGGCCCTGGACCATCCGCACCGCCGGCACCACGTACCTCAAAATCGAGGGGCCGTCCGACGGGTTTGCGCCATTCAACAAGACGCTGATCGACTGCGCCGAGGCCATCGTGCCCATCACCTCCAGCGGCGGCAGCTTTGCAGCCTCTGGCGCCTTCCCACGTGGGTGCTGCCGCGGGCGCCTGCTGCCGGCCACAGCCTGTCTGTGCCCAACCTGCCTGTCAGCCACCGCCCTTTCGAATGACACCTGACTGTCAACTCTCGCCCTCCACTTGTATGCCGCGTGCAGAGGACGAAGAGTCTCCAGCATTGGTGCCGCTGACGCCGTTTTCGCTGCAGCCCGGCAGCAGCGAGCACTCGCTGGTGCTGCTCCTCACCAACTCGCTGTGCTACCACGAGTTCACGGTGTGTGCTGCCAATCTGTGTTTGTTCGCTGAGCTGAGCTTTTGAGCATGCTGAGCGAGCTGCTGTGCAGCTGCCAACCACTGTTGTGTAAGCGGCTGGTGATCTGTCCAGCACGACTGCCGCTACTCTGCCGCCCTGCCACCAACGCCCGATCCTTCTTCCCACCCCCCACCTGCCGCAGCTCACCCAGGCCACTGGCAACATCCTGGGTGTGACGCCCGTGCAGTATGTGAGCTGGAACGGCGCCGCGGCACGAGCGCTGTCCCTGCCGCTGCTGCTGGCATCGGCGCTGCTGGCGGCAGCAGGGGCACGGTGGCTGGTCTAAAGCTGCCTGCACTGCTTCCTGCTCTGCGTGTGACCGGCTGGTTATTTATCCATTGACATGTGACGCTACGAGACACAAAACTGTACGCGCTACTGCAAAAATGGTGTGTGTGTGTGTGTGTGCGCATGGGCATGAGCATGCGTGTGGAGGCATTGGGGCATAGAGGGACTGGAGGCTGCCGGGCATGCGGCAGCGGTCAGATGGCCGAGGCAGGGAAAACCGGAGGAAGCACATGAGGGATGCATGCAATGGGGGGAGGGTTGAGGCGGTGCAGCGAGGTTACACCAGGCTAGGGATCGCTACAAGGGCTGTCGGCGCTCAAAAGTGGCGAAGGACAGATGGGGCTGAGAGGAAGCTGGGCTGCGCTGGGCGTGGCTGGGCTTGGCGCAGCAGCGGCAGCAGCCCACTGCGGCAGGGCAGCCTGGCCTGCTGTCATCACAGCGCCTGCGGCTGCTCTAGCGGCCCGCCTGCTGCGCCACCACAGCGGGTCGCAGCGCTCAGAGCGCGGAGGCCGCCTGCAGCTTGGCCGCCAGCTTCTGGCCCAGACCCTGGTCGCACTGGCTCAGCATGCCCAGCCACACGCGGCGGATCTCCTGCAGGGAGGGTTGGTGGGCAGGGGGC
>VIYQ01001709.1:0-10349 GCA_009928355.1 Chlorella sp. CH2018
CACCTTCCCCACCCTACCCCCCATTGCCCTTAGGCCTGTGGAGCCAGAGCTCCCTGCTCCAGCTTCATGCAGGCTCTCCCCTGCGCGTGGCGCTGGTGCTGGCGTCTGCAAACGGCAGCTTTGCACAGAGCATGCACTACCCCTTCTCTGGGTTCCTGCGGCCGGTGGTGGCGGCGGCACTGCCGCTCACGCTGCTGCTGCCGCTGGCCAGCAGCCGCGGCCTCTGCCAGAGGCTGCTAGAGGACGCCTCCTCGCATGAGCCGCTCACAAGCATGTACTCGGCTATCAATGCCATCCAGTGAGTTGAAACGCAGCTTGCACTGTTGTGTGTTTGCGTGCGTGCGTGCGTGTGAGTGGTGCTGGATGGACCTGCCTTTACTGCGTGCAGAGTGCATGGCGCACACACTAGGGGTGGGACTTGGCATGGCTCACCGGCCCACTCGGCCGTTGCATCCACACCCTGCTGAGAAGCCCGTGTGCCCCCCTTCTGCCGCAGCTCGGCCATGGTGGGCCCCTTTGGGTGTCCTGAGTTTCCGCCAACGGGCGGCGCCGCACCGCTGCAGCCCTGCATCCAACTGAACGTATATTTGATCGCCATGCTGGGCTGCGTGCTGCCGCTGCTCCTGGCGCGTCCGCTAGCCCAGCAGCTGCAGCAGCAGCAGGGGACACCGGAGCAGACTGGCGAAGCCGGGCGGCTATGGCACGCGTTCACCCAGCAGCAGCTGCCGATGCGCCTGGCCCTGGCGTCCTCTTTCGCCTGGAGCTTTGGCACGGTGGCAGCACTGCTGCTCGGCAGCTGACACACAGCAGCCTGTACTTGCCTCCCCTGCTGCTGCTGAGGCGGCGGAACGGACAGCATGTGCCATGCATTACCTGTGGGGGGCGGCCCTCTCATTCGCCTTGCCCTCCGCCGCCCAGACTTTTCGCCCACGCTTCCACGCACGCTCAACTCCTATCCAGTTTTCCCGGAGGCATCCAGCTGGCAGCCCAACATAGTCCTAATACCTTTCTGTATGTCTTGGCTGACGTATTCCTTCCTACAAACCATCGCTTCAACAATTTACAGAATTTCTGTGTAACCATGTTTTCCGGAGCGCCGCACTGGGACGTCCCTCAGAGAGTGGCTAGCCCGGGCGTGTTACGCAGCGTGGTGCGCTGTATCAGGCTAAAGCTGCATTGGCCCCCTGGGGTCGAGAGGGTCGGGCGGCAACAGGCAAAGAAGTGCCCGCGGCGGCGGTGCAATACAGCTAACCAGGGAGGCAGCGACAGAGGCTGCACGACTGTTGTGGCAGGCGCAGGTTCAACATGCTACAGCCCATGCGCAGCCAGTGGCAAAGTGCTTACTCAAACGCTGGCCTCTACCCCGCAGCAGTCAGGCGTGGGCGCTTGGTTGGGGGCCCGCCATCTGCATGCTCTCCCTGGCTGCCCCACCCGCGGGCTGCAGCGCTGCCGCTAGCTGATGCTGTCAGCACAGAGCCGCTGGAGGGGCCAGTGATGCCTGCCGCTGGCCCATGGAACGGGTCTGCCTGCTGGCGGGCAGCCCCACAGGCAGGCTGGTCCGCTGGCAGGGCGCCGCCCCAGATTGTGTCTGCGCCCCCCATGGCCACGGGCTTCCATGCCACAAGTGGTTGTGGCTGCTGCGCCTGCTGCGCGTAATGCGGCTGAGCTGGCGGCGCCATGCCGGCGTTCTTGCGTCTGGCTCGCCGGGGAGCGCGCTCCTGCACCCCATATTCCAGCTGCATGGCAGGCGTTGGACACGCACCAAAACATGTGAGCTAGGCACCTGGGGTGGGTTCAACGCCTTCCCTAGTTGCAGCTCAGCAGGCTGATCCTGCGGCGCTCGGCCATGCAGCCTCTGCCTCGCAGGCAGAACCCTGCAGATGCCAATCCCTGCTGCCCAGCACACCTTCCATGCCGCCAGGCTTGTTCCATCGTCCTGCTGCCACTGCCGGTCCTCCGCGTGCTCGCTGTTGTCCACTGCCTTCTGGGCATTCTGTGGAACGTGCCAGGGGTGCAGCGGGGATGCATCACAGGATGTGCGGGGCAGGCCTGGTGTGCTGCAGCAGGAAGTAGCCCCACAGGTGGTGTCGCTTCGGCTCCCACACCCAACTCATCTCTGGTGCCCCAGTGACTGGCTGCCGGGCGCCCACCTGCACGATGTGCATCCATTCATACAAGCGTGGCCGATCCTTGTCCACCACATCAGGCTTGCCCACACCCACAGCGCCCTGCGGCACATGTGGTGGAAGCACTGGGACCACGTGAGCAACGGAAGGCAGGCTGGGCGAGAGGCTGTGGCGGCCAGTGGCAGAGCAGTGGGGCCACTTCTCAGCGTGCATGTAGCACCGAGCCCGACAGCGAAAGAAAGCCCAGGGCAACCTCACCTGCGCCCGCATGGCCGTCACCAGCGGGTGCTGCTGCTCCATGAAGTTGGCGGCAAACCAGCGTGTGGGCACATCCTGTGGCAGGGGGTGCGCAGGGTGACAGCCACCTTGGTACAGGCGGTGTGGCGGCAGGAGCACGACCTTTGCCAACCACCACGCCAATACAGCTGTGCCGCCATCACGCGCATCTCAACCAACCCGATGCCGGCCTGCGGCTCCATGTGCTGCCCCGCCTGCCACCCAGCCACCCACCTCCTGCTGCGAGCCCACGTGCAGGTGGCTCAGCTCCTTCAGCGTGCCCAGCATGCAGCACATCTCTCGCACCAGCTCCGCACAGCCGGGCCCCTGCGCCTGCTCAACCGTCAGGTTGGCAGGCAGCTCCTGTGGCAGGGCACCGGCAGGAGCAGGGGCGGGAGGCGAGGCCACGTCAACTTGGATAGAGACAGGCAGCTGAGGTGATGCCCGATTCAGTGCATGCTGGCCGAACAGGCACACACAGACCGAAGCAACGATGCTGTTGCCACCGGTCTGCAGGTGGTGGGCGGCAGCTCCTTTGCACGGTGCAAGGCTCCCCGCAGCCACAAGCATGCTGCGCCGCACGCACCTGTGCCGCCGCCGCGATGCGCGCCCACTGCCTGTACAAATGCAGCATAGCATCCTCGGAAGTACGCAGGGAGGGCAGCCTGCGCTGGACGAGGTTCTGCAGCGTCTTGTGGTCGCGGCAGCCCAACAGCAGCGCCCAGGCGCCCAGCCACGACACCTGCAATGCGACGGGGGAGGCCGCAGGTGGATCAGAGATGGGCGTGCAGCATCTGGTAGCTGCACAAGTGCATCAGCCGGCTAACGTGTGGCTCCAGGGCGGGAGAGGCAACGCCTCCCTTCCCTGCCCTCCCAACCCGCACCGGCAGGTGGCGATTAGCACGTGGTGTGAGCTTGCCGCCGTGATGGTGCAGCTTGACCGTCTCCAGCACCAGATGCCGCATGAACTGCACGCCCTGCGCACTGCACAAGGACGGGCCGGCAATCGCCGCAATGCAGTGTGACGAACAGGTGCGGAAGGCAGGCGCACCCATGCAGATGGCGTGAGTGGACTGGGGTGCAATGTGCAAAAATCTTGCTGAGGATCCACCACAATAAGGTGTCTGTAGCTGGCCCCACCTGTCCCTGTCCATGCCCAGCAGTCGAATAGTTTCGTTCGGCGTCATCGCCGCGCCTTCCGCCACAAGCCAGATCTGCATGGTGTGTGCAAACAACAGCAATAACTTACTGCTGTTGTTGAACAGCTGGAACGCGCAGAGTGGGCGCACGAGGGGTGTCAGAGCTGCACAGCGTGCTGCAAGCCTGGCTTTGGAAGGTGAAGTGGGGCACATCTATACCCACCTCGGCGCCGATGAACGACACAGAGTAGAGGTCTGCGGTCTCATCAAAGTGGCCCTCCCGCACTGGCATGGAGCCCCACAGCCAGGTGCCCAGCGGGGAGCAGTTGCTGCGCGGGGCGTCGGGGGAGAGCAGCAGGCAGGGTTGGGCAGGCATGGGCAGGCACGAACACACCGGTACTGTTGGCTGCGTACAATCCTGCTGCCTCCTGTCTATGCGGCGCAACAGCAGTGTGGCCCCTACGGCAGCAGGGCCCTCACAACGCGCCGGTCCTCAGCTCAGCAATGGGCATCGCCATGCTTGGATCAGCCAGAAGCAGGCGCATGCCGCCTTCGCCTTGGTACTCGTCGTCCACAAGCAGGTTGTTGGGGGTCAGGTCCTGGATCATCAACTCAACATCTACCGAAAGAGGCGGGTGGGTGGCATAAGAGGGGCACAAAAAGGACGACAGCGCTGGAGCACTTGCCAAACTTGGGAACCAGTGCTGGGCTGCTGGCTCGCTGCAAGGCGCGCGTGGCTCGCCAACAAGCCGGGGCCACGCGGGCTGCCGCTGCAGTCCCAGAAGACGTCAGCGCCCCCAGCACCCACCTTTGGTGGTGTGGATCTTGTGCAGCTCTCCCAGCAGCGTGGCCATCTCGCCTGCGGGTCGGGGAGATGGCGGCGAGGCGGCTCGGTAGGCAGGCTGGCTGCCATGCCATGGAAAGGTGCAGAGGCAGTGGAACCAACTGCCAGTCCTTGCATTACAGCAGCTGGCGGCAGCGCACTTGAGATGAACTGCATGGACAGGAACTGGCGCTGCGCCGGCTCGGGGGCGCGCCTGCAAGCAGTGGCGTGTGGCGGCACACTGCATCGATGATATCACGGCGCAGGTTGGCATCTGGGTGTATTGCTGTACTGGTGGCAGACGCTTGAAAACGCTGTTAGTGCCTGGTCAGGGCACGAGCACGCACAAACAGCTGTTGATGCTAAAACCGCTTGACCATTCATGAGGCAGGCGCGCGCACCGGTAGCAGATGTCCTGCAGCAGCGAAGACACGCAGCCCAGGCGGTACTCCGGCATCACGTATGCAAAGGTGGGCTGCACAAACAGCAGGTGAGGGCCCGTTGGTTGGCACTGCTGTGCTGCTACAGCCGGAAGCACCTGCGCTGCATGCAAGACAGGCGTTGCAGCGCGGCGGGACAGCCTCCTGCACTCACAGCAGAGCTCAGCATTGGTGGTGGGTCAGTACAGCATGCAGCTAGCCTTCAGCATGGCACTCACGTAGTAGTAGTATTCCTGCCTTTCCTCTGCGTCTTCAAACCACTCGCCCGGCCACGCCACGCGCCCGAGCGGCCGCACCACACGTGCGCCGCAGTCATGCTTGTGCAGGGTGCTGAGCACCTGCAGCTCAGCAGTCAGCGCCTCGCGGCCCAGGGCAGCTGCACAGGGCGGGCAGGGGGGCCGCGCCTTGCTGGGCCAGGGTGAACTGAAGGGCTAGGCGGCAGCAATACAAAGCGCAGCGCAGCACGCAGCAGGTGTGCAGCCACCCGGCAGCCACATGCCTGCGTGGCGCAGGGTCGCCTCGGAGGTACAGGACACAAAGTTGCCGCCGCCGTTGTGCTGCCTGCACTGCTTGATGGCCAGGGCGCAGCCCTGCTTGATGGGCGATGCCCAGTCCATCTCGGGTGGGTACTGCCACCTGCAGGTGGAGCCGACGCACAGGTGCATCCGGCCGGTATTGGGGCTGGCCAGCCCGCTTCAACAGTGCTCGCGGGGCGCCGACCGGTTCAAGCAGTGATTGCGGGGCGCCGCCTTCACCGCGTCGCCGCGCCGCCGCGCTGTACCCTGGACTCACCAGCACAGGTACACCACGCCCTGCCCTCCAGCAATTTGCGTGTGCGCATGTTCAATGTTGTACGACGCCACCTCGGCGATGTTCAAAAGTGGCACCACTCCGTCGCCGAGCTCCTGCGGGGATGGCAAGGGCAGGCGGCGGTTGCGCGGCGGCGGCGGCGGCGCCAGGCGAGGGGCAAGGGGCAGCAGGGGCCGGCGCCTCATCCCACACCACTGCGGCCGAGTCGTTGGTGTCGTCCGAGCCGGGCTGCTCCTCTGGGCGCTCGCCGGCACCCTGCGGCGCCATTTGTCAGTGGGCCGCCAACGCCCGCGCCTGCAAAACCGTGAATTCTGCCGGGCGTGAGGCGGTGAAAGAAATGAGCTCGCGCCGTCCAATGCGAGGAGTTGGCACCTTCATGCCGCCGCCGCCACCGCCTCCAAGGCGCTGGGCTCCTTCAGCCGGATGCCCAGCCCGCTAATCTTCACCAGGCAGCCTCCGGGCGGGTCGCAAAACAGGAATTACAGAGAGGTTACAACCACCGGTTAGTGTACAGCAGCGCCCGTCGTGGCAGCGCGCGGCAAGGGCTGCGCTTGGAGCACGGCATTTCAGGCGGCCAGGTCACGCTGTGGTGCCCGCTGCCGGGGCCGCATCTGGCGCCGCTGCTGCAGCTGCTGGGTTGGCACCCGCCTCAGTCTCCAGTCCTAGGTTTGTGAACTTGACATTGCCGGCCATCACTGCCTCGCTAGGCGTCATGGACAGGCAAGCCAGCTCCCTGCACAGGCAGCAGAGTGGGGGCGGGGGGGCATGCAAGGGTCGGCATGACTGTACGGCAACATCCACATGCAACGGATTGGCAGCGGCAGGCTGCACAAGTTGTCGCAGGGAGAGAGGGAGGGGATGTGGAGGCCAGCACACAGCAGGCCGCAGCAAGCAGCACGCAGACACATTGCCAACAATCACGCAGCCATAAAGGTTGGACAAATGCTGACTGCCCACCTGCGGACGTAGCGTGCAAGCAGGGTGGCATCCGCCTCTGCTCCTGGCGCCATCAGGTACACGTTGCGGTGGAGCGCCTGCAACCACCAACAATGAGGGCAAGACGGCATGCATCAGGAAAGCCGCCCCAGCCTCTGGGCCTGCCTGGACTGCCACAGACACCCCAACTGCGCTTCCGCCAATCAACAGGCGAGCAAACGGCCACGGTCAACGAAACCGCTCGCTCCACCCCGCCCCACCCACTTACCTTTTCCAGCGGCTCGCTGCTCTGCTGCATCGCCTTGTCGTACGCCATGCTGCTGCCATAAAACTGCTTCTCCAGCTCCGTCAGCTGCTTGGACAGCCGCACCTGTAAGGGCAGCAAGCACACACAAGAAGACATGAGGCATCCACAGGCAGTGCTGCTGGTTCCGATGATAGGCAACGCACCGGTAGCGCCACTCAGGGCAGGGCATAACGCAGCTGCCTGCCATTGGCAACTGCCACCGTCGGCCACGACGAACGCAGCACGCTGCCAAGTGCCATGTGCCAAGCTAAGCCAGCGGCCGCTCTCACCCGCACGCCCGCCTTGCGCGCCCGGTCCTCCACATCTGTCTGGAAATCATCGTACAGCATCTGCAGCAGAGAGGCAGGGGGGCATTCCTTCTCAGCAAGGAGCTAGCACACTGTGGTTGGTATCCCTCGCAGGTGTACAGCGGCCTGCCCAGCGGCCTGCCCGCTGGCGGCAGTCACAAGCGGCTACCATCCCCCACGCCTGAAGCGGCTGCCGCCCCATGCTGCTGCTTCCTGCACCTCTCACCTGCGCCAGCTGCTTGCCGTCCTTGCCCTCCGCCCGCAGCCGCACCAGCAGCAGCCAGATGTGGAGGCAGAGCGAGGAGTGGGTCTGCTGGAAGTCGACGGGGATGCCCATGGCTGCAGGCAGCAGAGGCGCGGGAGTGGCAGCTGAGAACAGAAGGGCCGGTGTATTTGCATGGCAGCACAGCGACGGCTTTGCATACAGAGGGCTGAGCAGCGACAGCCAGCACAGGGCGCGCCGCGCGCACTGCAGCACACCGCTGCCACTTGACTCCAGCCCAGCAGCCCAGCTGCTCGCCACCCATCCCAACCCAACTCCCTGTCCCACCTGACAGGAACTGCGGGCAGGCTGCCTGCTCCGTGACTGCTGTGTACAGGCGCTGCGCCGAGCGCATCAGTCGGCTCTCCTTGCTGTAGTAGCCGCCCAGCGTGAGCAGCGCTCGCACCGCAAAGCTGCGGGGCAGTTGAACGGAAGGCACAGGTTGAGGGTGGCAGCCGGGAAGCAGGCCGCAACCAGTGTACAGCCCATGTAGTGACATCTCGCCTGACCGTCGTCAGGCTGTTGTTTTTCATGCTACCACAGTGGACTGTTAACCAGCTGCCGGGCAGCTGGAGAAAGCACAGCCGAACACAGCAGGCAGGCAGGGCACTGCCCCGCCCTCTGCGCTCACCCGCGCTCCGCCTCCTGCCGCAGCTCCTCAGCCGGCTGCCGCTGGAACTCTAGCGATGCTGGGTGAGCATTGTGCACGTGCTTCTGCATGGGGTGGCAGCGGTGCCACGCTTCAAACAAGCCACAGGGCAAGCTGGCGGCAGGCGGCGGCAGGCAGCGGCGGCGGCGCCTCCGACCCCAGCGCTGCCGGCCCACCCGCCCGCACCTTGAACTGCTCAGTGGAGTACCAGGCCGCCTGCCCTGTGCTGGACGCTGGTCGCAGCCAGGGCAGAAGGGGGCTGCTGCTGGTGGCGCAGGCGGCGCCCAGGGCGGCGCTGCATGCGGGCAGCGTGCTCCAGGGGCCCAGGCGTTGCGCCAGGGTGCGCAGCATTGGTGCGGGGCCGGCTGTGGGTGGTGGAGAGGAGGGGTGGGTGCGGCCGGTGCGCCTGGGAGCTTGCACGCCGCGACTAAAGCTTCGAAGTAATGTCCGCTCTCAATGGCTGCGGCGATCGGGCCGTTTGCTGCACCCCGTCCGCAAATGCCGGAAATGGGACGGCCACTCTGGCGGCGGAGTGGCCAAGGGCGCGGCCCTGAAACTCAATTTGCCCTACATCCCTCCTACATAGCAGTGCGCCGCACACCAGGCTGCCTGGACGCCTGCACAGCACATGCAGTGACTGGCCGCCGCCCCGGCCTATCTAGCAGCGCTTGTGCTGGTGTCCCCCGCTTGAGCATCCTCTCGACAGCATGAAGCTGCCGCCCGGCCACGTCGCGGGCCTGGGCGTGGCCAAGCCCAAGGTCACCGGCGGCTACGGCGAGCGCCTGATGCGCTCCATGGGCTGGGAGGCGGGCCAGGGCCTGGGCAAGGACGGCACGGGCATCAAGGAGGCCATCCAAGTGAAGAAGAAGGAGGACACCGTCGGGGTGCGCCGCCGCCGCCGCTTGCGCCGGCGCCCCCCAGCTCGATGCGCCCTGCTTGACGTCGCCGAGTTGGCTTCCCTTGCACAGCCTGCCGTGCTTGTCTGGACGCTCGCCTGATGCTCCTGCTCACGTGCCCGCCCTGCTGTGCGCTCCGCCGCAGGTGGGCGGCAACGGCAGCTACGCCTGGGGGGACAAGTGGTGGGAGAAGGCCTTTGACTCGGCGGTGCAGACGGTGGACCACTCCGACTCCAGCGACTCGTCAGACAGCGACTCTGGTGAGCTGGGTGCTGGGGGGTGCATCTGGTGCACACCGGGGGGCATCTGCTGGGCATGGGGGTGCGGCTGCCGGCGCCGCCGCCGCGTCGAGGCATGCCTCCAGCGAGCGAGCCGGCTGTGCAAACAGTGTGCGGAGCGCTGTTGCACACCTGTGAGCGGCCCAGGCACAGCAGCTGGATCCCTGCATGTCAACCTCACTGCGCCGCACCCCATGCGGCCGCCTCGCTTGCAGACGATGAGCACTATGCGGCGATTGCGGCGGCGGTGAACCGGGACGGCACGCGCACCTCTGCATCCGCCGACGAGCTCAAGCTGCTGGCTGCCCTGAACAAGGCGAGCCGCGGAGGCTTGCTGTGCGCTGAATGTTCGCACATGTATGCTTACACCCGCATGCCACAGCGTTGGCGCTCCCTGCTCGTTGCTGACCTCGCACCACGCCCTGCGCTGCCCCGACCTGAGCAGGGCACGGGCCGCGTGGCGGCGGGGCGGTTTGGCGGGCGCGATGCCAAGATGGCCCGCATTCGCGAGCAGGAAGCTAAGATGGCAGCCGAGGCGGCAGCCAAGCTGGGGGTCCCCAGTGCAGCCACCACCTCTGCAGCAGCTGGGGCAGCCACCGCCGGCACCACTGGCCGCAAGGGCAGCGACGCCTCGGACACAACTAGCGAGGCTCGGGTGGCCAGCAGCAAGAAGCGCGGCGCTGGCTCTGCGGCAGCGGGGGATGCCTCTGAGGGCGCAGCAGCCAGCAGCGGCAAGAGCGGCAAGAGCAGCAAGAAGGAGGGCAAGAAGAGCAAACGGCGGAAGGAGGAGGCGGCGGCGGCGGCGGGGGAGGGCGCTGGGGAGCCCGCAGCCGCCAGCCAGCAGCAGCAGCAGCAGGATGGAGAGGCGGCAGAGGCGCAGCCACCCAAGAAGCAGCGGATCGTGATTGAGCCGGCGGTTGCGCAGAGTGGGCCGGTCT
Source organism: Chlorella sp. CH2018 (assembly GCA_009928355.1). NCBI lineage: Eukaryota > Viridiplantae > Chlorophyta > Trebouxiophyceae > Chlorellales > Chlorellaceae > Chlorella > Chlorella sp. CH2018. Next base: position 10,168 of record VIYQ01001709.1, read on the forward strand.
ACCCATTTGTGCCCACCCCGGCCACTGGTGAGGAGGAGGCGTGGCGGCTATTTGTGCTGAGGCTCGTGCTGGTCACGTACCTGGCTGGCTTCGTGCGGATGGTTTGGCAGGCTGCAGGTGTTGCTATCTTTCGCTGCCCTGCCCTCCGCCCCGCCTCTCACCCTGCTGCTCCCCCCTACCCA
>VIYQ01001711.1:0-23071 GCA_009928355.1 Chlorella sp. CH2018
GGGGGCAGGCAAGAGCCGACAGTCACACAGTGGTATACATAGACAAGAGTACGGAGCATGCCAGGCTGGAGGCTGCAATCACGCCGCAGGTAAGACCATCGCAAACATGGGCCGACCAGTTGGGTGGTGTGACACAAATGCCCACCCGCGCGCGTAGCCGCAGTGTGCAACCTCGCCCCTTCATTGTGCATTTCCAATCCTTGAAACGATGGAAACACGCACAACCGCGCCCACCTGCGTCTGTGAAGCCGCAGCGTGCCACCTTAAGGCGGTGCTGCTGCGGCGCGTCATTCACATCCGTCTTGATCGCGTTCAGCAGCGGCAGCAGGTCGCGCCCCGCCGATAACCGCCCCACCACCTGCAAACAGGGGCGTGCGGGGAGTTGCATGCATGGTGGGGTGCCGGAACACAGCAACTGGACGGCAAGATGCACCAGATGCATTGGCAAACAGCGCCTGCGTTACCGCGTCTGCACACAGCTGCAACCCATGCAAGCGCTGGTCAGGGTCTCCTCCCCACCTGGTGTGTGGTGTCCAGGCCCAGCGCACGGCCCAGCGTGATGCCAAACTCTGCCCCCTGCAGGCTGATGGCGGCCAGCCCCTCCTCGCTGTGCCGCAGCTCGGGATACCGCTTCATGTGCACGCCCTCCCGGTACCTGCGGGCTTGCAAGCAACCGTTACTAAGTTGTGCACGCAGCCAGTACTTGCAAGCAGCTGGGTGCAGCAGCGGCCGCAGCTGAGCAAGCCCACCACCAGCCGGCCAGGGCCTCTCCCACCTGGCCGTCTGCCCTCCAAAGGCGCCCATGTCCCGAACAATCTTGTGGATGGCGGTGCCCTTGAAAGTGTCGCTGGCGCCCTCTGCGGCCACCAGATGTGCAGAACGGTCAGCGGCGGTGCCACTGGCAGGATGAGCAGCAGGATGAGCAGCAGCTGCTGCACGGGCTCGCGCAGCAAAGCGACAGACAGCACCGGCAGGGAGAGCGAGGTGGTGGCTTGCCCCAGTGCCTGCTGGGCTGCGGCTCATGCTAGCGCACCGGAGCAGCGGTTGCGGAAGGCCATGGCCGCCACTGGTGCAATATCGTCAAAGAGCTCAATCACCAGCCGGCCTGCACTTGTAGACCGGAGCAGGTTTGCAATCAGTGGCAAGCAATAAGAGCGGCTGATGCAGCGGCAGCGCTCTATACGCCGGCGTGCATCCAACAAGCTCAACAGCCGCAGCGGCGTCGCAGCAGCACCAACCAGCAAGCCAGGCGGCCGTCCATGCTCGCCTCGGGCCAGGCCCTTCACAGGCTCAACCCTGCTGAAGAGCTTTGCACTAGAACCACACGGCAGCAGCCAGCGGCTCACCTCGGACCTGGCCGTTCACAGCTATGTCCATGAACACATGCTGCCGCTGCGTGCTGCAGCAGGCGCAATGGGGGAGCGGTGGCACAGAAGACTCGGCAGAACAGCGGCGGCCTGCCCCCAGTCACATGCCCCGGGGCTCGCGGCTTTGATGCAGGGCGTCATAGCGCAGCGCTGCCTGCTGCGGACGCTGCAAATGGGGTGCAGGCTGCGGCACCACAGGCTCCAGACACCCACCTACGCTCCGGCAGCGGCGGCACGATTTCCTGCTGCGCCGCCCGCGCCCGCTCCACCTCTGGGTGCACCCCGGTGGCCAGGAACGTCTCCATGTCCTGCAGCACTCGTTCATAACACACTTTTGGCAGTCAGCAGGCTGTCGGGCGCCACAGGTGCAGGGCAGCTACCGCACAGAGCAGCAGGGCGGGCTCGTGCCGAAGCACTAGCGTCAAGGCGGCAGCGGAAGTGGACACATTGCTACCGGCGCACCTTCTTCTGGTCCTTGCTGGTGTAGCCCTTGGACTTGCCGCGCACGCCCACGGCGTCACCCACAAAGCGCGTGCCGCCCTTGCCCATGCTGCCTGGCCTGCGGCGGGGTGGAGCGGGGGAGCTCCTGGTTGGCGGCGGCGGCAGAGGCGGCGGCGGCGGCAACAGGTGCGGGCGGCGCTTTGCGACCGCCGACGCTTTTAGCTGTAGATGCCATCCATGCTGCGCCTCCACAAAGCGCAGCGGCCGCTGCCAGGCGCGGGGTTGCACGGGCGGCGAGCGGCCGCAGCGTGGGCAGCCTCTCTGCCTGATCTTGCCGGCGTGATGAACTCACCACTGCTACCCAAGCTCCAGTGGGCACTTGCAACGAACGCTGGCGCCCTCAGCGGTCTCGCTGCTTTCGCGCCGTCACGCTGCGCCCTTCTCTGGTTCACAGATCAAGCAGGACGAGCACAAGTTACACTTCAGGCCCGCAGAACAGCCAAGCAGCTCTGCTGTGCTGCCCACTGTGCCGCCGCTGCCCGCTGCCGCCACCCCGCAGGGCTCCAGGCCGCCTGCCCGTGCTCACGCCTTCTTCTGCTTGGCCTCGTACTCGTCGAGAGTGAGAGCCTGCAGCCACGGCATTCCATCAGCGCTGCCGGCCGGCTGACTGGCAGCTTGGTGCTGCGAGGGAAGCAAAAAGCAGAGCATGCCGTCCCCTATGCCGTCCCTAGTAGCTCCCATCTGCGGCAACTCCACTCACCTCTTCCTCCCCCGGCACGTCGCCTGCTGCCACAAAGGATGGGTTGGCCTCCGCCAGCTCAGCCTCCCGTGCAAGGCTGGCCTGCACCTCAAGGTCCAGGTCGCTGCGCCCCAAAACGAGCGAACAGGGCAGTGGGCAGCGTGAATGGAAGCGACTTGCTGAGCGCGGCTTGCCTGAAATGTGCAAGCATGAACGCGTCATCAGTGGCAACGCGGGCATGTCTGGCCCATGCTCAGGGCAGCCCACTCACTCGGCCTGCGCATCCACCTCCTGGCCCCAGTTGCCCTTGCCAGCGCCGTGCTTCTTCTCTGTCTCGTGCCTGCACAAAGCAAGTTGCCGAAGCGAGGTTTACATGTAGGAGCACGAGCAGGGGCACAAGCAAGATACTTGCAGCATGTGAAACCGCACGGCATGGCATGCATACCACATGACAGGCCACTTCCAAAACTCAAGGCATGCACACGCAGCATCCATCAGCTCAAGGCCATGCGCACCCGCGCCCCGAGCCATCGTGCCGGTCGAACTCTCGCTTGCGGGGGCTGGCAGCGGCGGCTGCATATGCAACATTGGAAGTGAGGTAGAATGGCTGGGGCTGGCTCGGATGTGCCATGGCAGCAGCGCTCTGCATCCTGTGATGGAACGACCAATGTGCAGCGCTGAGCAGCCACGCCGGCTGGCTGAGCATGGCATAACCACCTGCGCCCACAGCGGCAGCAGGTTAGCGGCGGTGCACTCACCGGGGTTGGGCTCCCTCAGCTTGGCGGTTGTGCCGCGGCCCTGCCGGAAGGGAAGCAGAAAAACAGCCGAGTCAGGGTCCTCCATAATGGGCCCCAGTGCACGTCCAGCGACTGTGATTGTGCTGGCAGACACTGTCCTGTCAGGCGCGCATGGGCAGTCGGAGCGAAGAACGCCTTGCCCACCCGATTCCGCAAACCACCTCCTCAGCCTTGCACCTGGAAAGCTGGTGCAGTCAGGGCATTGAAGGCCTCCCCACTGAACTGGTAGTTCACCGTGGACCCCTCGATCGCCTGCCGCGGGTGGAGGCAGGCAGCATGGGAGCACCGCGGCAAGCAATGAGCGGCAGCAAGCAGCGGCAGCGGCGGCGGCGGCGGCGGCGACGGCGGCGACGGCGATCGCCAGCCCTGGCACCCCATTGCTGGCCAGCTGTAAGCAGCTTGACACGCAGGGCTGGCAAGAGAAGTCGAGCAGGCCGCTGCTGGCGCAGACGCCCAGTCCAAGACCCAATCCACCTTTGGGTCCGCCATTGTGCTGCCTGCACACGATCTAGACTCGCTGGTCGATTGCCCAAGGCTCTCGATTGTCGCAGCATCGCATTCACACGCAAACACAGGCAGGCAGCTGCCCGCCAGCGCAGCGCTCCGACACACCCCATGCTGAGCCTCGGCAATTAGCAAATAAGCATTACCTTCCTCTAGCTTACATGCATTGGGCACCTGTACAAGCGGAAAGAGTGCCTAACGAGGCAAACGAAAATGCTACATGCAGTTATGAGGCGTGTTTTAGCGCAGAGTCGCGGGTGCTGGCGGCGGGAATGGCGAGGGAGCGCCAGGGGTCGGGCCGCCGCCGCCGCCGCCGCCGCCCCACATGCTGTCGCCCTGCAGCAGCAGGCCGCTGCCAAACAGGGGATCTGCCCCCGGGAAGGCAGGGCCCGGGCTGGCAGGCAGCCGCCCCAAGCCACCATACAAGCTGGGTCCCACTAGAGCACCACTGCTGCTGCCGCCCAGGCTGCCGTGCAGGAGGTGGAGCGAGGCGGGCGGCTGCACGGGGCTGTTTGCGATGCTGCCCATGCTGTGCATGCTGTGGTGCGGCGTGGTCGTGCCGCTCAGGCTCAGCGGGCTGGCCGACCCAATGCTGGGTGACAGGGGGTTGGGTGCTGGGCTGGCAAGAGAGGCAGGGCCGTCCAAGGGCGCCCCGCTGAACAGGCCCCCGCCCCACAACCCGCCAGCAAACAAGCTGCCTGCACCGCCGCCGCCGCTGCTGCTGCCGTGCCCAGCGGCGGCTGCCGCCAGGGCCAGAGAGGGCAGTCCATCGGCACTGGAGGGCAGGCTGTGGGTGGATAGGTGGGATCCAGGGCTGCTAGGGCTGGCGGGCACCTGCGCTGCCGCTTGCTCCTGCTGAGCCAGCAGGGCCGACAGCTGCTGCTCAGCTGCCTCGGCTGCTGAGGTGGCGGCTGCAGCCCGCGCCTCAGCGGCTGACGCCTCAGCCCTCACTCTTTCCAGCTGGGCTTGCAGGCCTGCTGCCGCTGCCTCCATCTGCTCCCTGTGCTGTGCTGCAGCCGCCAGATGCTCCTGTGCAGCAGCCCGCTCCTCCTCCGCCGCTTGCTCCGCCTGCTGCTGCTGCCGCTGCGCCTCCTCAAGTGCCGCCACCAGTTTAGCCTTCTCTGCCTGCCATGCCTCCCGCTGGCTGCGAGTGGCCGCTGCCGCGCGCTGCGCCGCCCCAGCTGCCGCCGTTTCAGCAGCCGCCGCTCGCTCATGTGCCTCTGCGGTTGCCGCCCGCTGCTGCCGCAGCTGCGACTGCAGCTGCTCTAGCTCCCGTGCCTGTGCCGCAGAGGCAACTGCTGCTGCAGCGGTGGCATCAGCGGCGGCCTGCTTGCTGCGGCCTTCTGCTGCCTCGCGGCGCTTACGCTCCTGGGCTAGCGCCTTCTGCAGGCTGCGCACCTCTGCTGCCACCTCCTGCATTACGGTTGGTGGCAAGGTCGCAATGGTGCACGGGGTGAGCACGACGCAGTTTGCCGACTCCGATGCAATCAGATGCAAGGCATGGCGTAACACGCCCATTGATTAGCCACGCAGCTGACTGGCTAACCCTGAAGTCCACCAGCCATGCCCCCCTCCCACCTGCTCCCGCAGCGCCGCCGCCTTGAGCTCCGCTGCCGCCTCGGCCGCCCGCCGCTCGTAGGCGGAAGAGCTGTCCCGGATGCGCGCCACCGAACGCTCCAGCTCCCGCAGCTTATTCTTCATGCTCTCCTTCTCCACCTGCACAACAGGCAATGACGGGCAGCTTGTGACACAAACGGCAAGTGCAGGGGCGGCAAGCCCAGGGCGCTCCAGAACACGCAGCATTGTGTTCGGCCCCCCCTTCTCCACCTGAAGCGCAGAGTAGTGCAGTACGCCAGCGGCTGGAGGCTAAAAGTGCATCCCATGCGTGCACAAGAGATGCCTAGCTCAGAACGCGTTTGAGGAGCAACGCCCTCCAGGCCTCTCACCCGCAGCGCCTGCACCTCCGCCAGCAGGCGTGCGGCCTCCTCCCGCACTGGCCGCTCAGCGTCGCCCACACGCCGGATCAGCTGCGCAATGCGGCGATCAGCCCATTCTCGGTGCTGGCGCAGCGCTGCCACCTCTGCAGAAAGAATCAGGCAAGGCAAGGGAACAAGAGTCGTGTGGATAATAGCTTGCGATCGGCAGGCTGCCCCAGTCACCGAACAATCCAAGAGATGGATGCGCGCATAGCAAGTGCTCACCTGCAGCAAGTGCTTCCGGGCCTGCCGCCTCCTCAGGTGTGCTGGCTGATGCAGCTGCTGGTGCCGGCAGTGCTGCTGCTGTCGCTGCTGCTGCCGCTGCTGCTGTGCCACAGCGTGTGGTGGCGGCGCTGTCAGGCAGCGGAACAAGGCTGGACGGCTGCAGCGACTCCAGGAGACGCAGGTCGATGGCTGGCAGGGCGTCGTAATCCTCGCCTGCGGGGACAGAACAACATTGGAGCGGGCCGCCACTAGTCACACGCAACTGCGCGTATGCTGCAGGGAAGCTGCATAGCGCAGTTTAGCAAGCGTATCATGCTCATGCACATGGCAACAAGTGGCTATTCAGCCCACCCGGATGGTCGCGCTGGTACTCGTCTGCCAGGCACACCTCTACGCCTGCACATTGGTAACGTAAGAGAGGCACTTCATGAGTGGGCGATGCAGGGCATGGACAGGCGCGGGGGAACGGCAGGGCTGGCAACAGCAAACCAGCAGCAGCAATATCAGCGGACCGCACCGGGCCCCAGCAGCGCTTGCAGCGACGCCAGCTGCGTCTCAGACAGCTGCTGCTGCTGCTGTGAGGCGGTGATCGCGCTGCTGGCAGCCGTTCCCGCCGCTCCTGCTGCCGGGCTGCCCTGCTGCTGCTGCTGCTGCTGCTGCTGCTGCCGCCCTGCCTCTGCCTCACTATCTGTCTCCACCTCGCTCTCCACCTCTTCCTCGTTCTCGCTTCCGGCCTCGCCCTGTTGTGCCGCAGCAGCCGTGGCAGACCTGCTGGCGCTGCCGTCCCCTCGCCCCAGGCTGGCCAGGGACTGCATGGCTCGGCTCATCTGCTTCTGCAGCCCCATCACCTGCGCCGCCACCCGCCCAGTCAGGCCCATGCTGCCGCCCTCCTCAGCAGCAGCCTGGCCATCGCTGCTCAGGCCGCTGTGGGCGCCCCTGCTGCTACTGCCGCCACTGCCCGCTGCGCGTGGCATGGTTGGCTGTGGGGCGGCTGCACTGCTTGCTGCACCACCACTGCCGCTGCCGCTACCAGTGCTGCTGGTGCCAGCGGGCAGGCGGGCAGGGGTGCGGGAGCTGTCAGCTGCCAGCTGGCGCCGCAGCTGTGCGGGGTCTGGCTTGGGCAGCCGATCCTGCAGGCCACACAGTGGGGCAGCCGGCTGGTTGCCAATGTTGCACAGAACTGCAAGCCCCACAGTGCCCAAGTATGGGAGCCCGGCAATGCAGCGGCAGATGAACAATGACGCCACGCCACCCAAGCATGCAAGTGTCAGCCCATGCCGCATCCTGCATTCTGCACCCGGCATTTGGTGACCTCACCACAAGTGACCCTTTTTTCCCCTTGCCTGACAGCCCCCAGTGCACATCAAGAGGCAGGCCTTCTGCAAAAAAATAAACTCACCACAAGTGACACCACAATCTCCGACAGATAACGCAGCAACTCGAGCGGCTCAAGCGGCCTGCGGGCGGTGATGTGCAAGCAAGGTACCCAAGTGTGAGCCATCTTTGCCAGCAGCGCCAGCCGCACCGTAAGGAGCACAAAGACTCGGTTGCAGACCTGTCCAGCCAGCCGCCATCCATCAAGGCTGGTAGAGGCCCTGGCAGCAGCAGCAGGCACACCAGCAGCAGCAGACAACATACCCAGCAGCAGCAACACCCGCAGGCAGCAGGTATCTGGCACCTGTCAAGTGACACAACGTCGTGGCGCTTGATGTACTTGAGCGCGGATTCGTACGACACCTGGCGCTTGGCGGCGTGCACCTCGAGGCAGGCGCGCTGAAAAAAAAAAAAAGAGGAGGGGCATGATGGGTCCGCGCCACGCCATTGCAGCGGGGTTGGCATTCACGCCCTGGCCGGCCCACGCAGCATCTACCTGAGCCACTTGCTCGCTGTAGCCTTGCGCCTTCAGCCGCGCCAGCACCGGGCGGCACTTGATGGAGTCCAGCAGGTCGCTCAGCCGGGCGGCAATCACCTCTGTAGGGTTGGACACAGCAGGGGAGCGGGTGAGCGACGGGGTAACGACGGGCAAGCGAGCGGCCTGGCGGCGGCGGCGGCCGGCAGCCATCAGGACTGTGGTTCCGGCTGTGGCTACGATTGGACACAGAATTGGCCATGCGCACCATCGTCGGTGCCCTGGAGCATGTCCAGGGCCTCCTGGCACGGGGCCTGGGAAGCTGGCGGCTGCTGTGCCACGGCCGCCTGGCTGCTGGCGCTGACTGAGGCTGTGCGCCTGCTCTTCTTCCCCATCTGGACGGCGGGACACTTTGCCTCTGTGGGGCTCGGCACCGCGACGGGTGCGAGCTAGCTCTGGCTAGAGCCCGTGCTGCTATCGGTGTGCCCGTGCAGCCAATTGCGTGTGTCGGCAGAAGATCGGAGCGCTGGCTTCCGATGAAGCATCCGTGTGCTGCTGCCGCTGTGGCGGGGGGGGCTCTCGGCGCGGCTGCTGGTCACTGATTGATTGGCGCGCTCCTGGCTGCTCTTCCGCGTCTGGCGTGTCGACACGTGGAATAGTTCCAGGGGGTAATGAACAGTCTATGGATTGGCGAGTGGGCGCAGTTAACCGCCGCACGCAGTGGAAGTACGAGGGTGGAAACGTGGCCGCGGTAAAAGCGTAGCCACACGGAGTATCTATCAGCACATCATGCGCATACAAGTGACATGGGAAAGGATTGGGGCTACATAAGCACACCAGAAAGGACAGGTGCCGGTGCAGCACGCTAACAGCGCCCACGCTCTGGATGCTGCTCTGGTGGCCCGCCAAACGCCGGTGGCGCTGCCTGGGCACCGGCCGCCCATGCTGCTCTCAGGCACTGCCTGGGCACCGGCCACTCATGCTGCACTCAGGCGCTGACCAGGCGCAGGGAGTCGGTGGGAGTGACCACACCCACAGCCTTGCCCTCCTCATCCACAATATACACCCTGCAGGCGACGGCGATTGGCGGGGCGAGCCTCATGGGGCAGCCGAGCGAGAGGGCGGTAGCAGCGAAGCCGTGCCCGGCATGCCCATGCAAACTGACGCGGGGAAGCATGCCCAGCATGGCCCAGCACACTGCAGCAGCCTCACCGGTGCTTGTTGTGGTCGATCAGGTTCATGATGGTTTCCCGGAACGTGGCGCTGGGCTTGACCGTCACCAGGGGAATGGCGCTGAGCGCCTCGGCCCACCGCCCCTCCTGCAGCAGGGCGGCGCAACGGAGCAGGCAGGGGCTGGGTGGGTGAGGGAGAGGATGGCTGGATGGATGAAGATGACACAGAGGAGGTGCAGGTGCGGTAACGCCTGCTTGATGGTGACAACCACCCATCCTCCATTCATCCTGCATCGGCCGCCCACCGCCTACCCAAACTAATGGCCAGGGGCAGCTGTCTGTGGTGTCGAGGCCACCATACCACCCAGTCGCGCGCTTTGATTGCTGGCCTTGCACCCACCTTGATGGCCGGGGGCAGCTGCTCGGTGAGGCAGTCCTCCCACCGCAGGCCCTTGCCCTTCTGCAGCAGCAGGAACGAGCCAACTGGCAGTGCCAGCGCGCCAAACCTGCAAGGGAGGGAGAGGGAGGAGGGTGGGGTGTGGCCCGTCTGTCGCGCATCGTGCGCAGGAGAGCATGTGGTGGTGCCGTTGGAGGCAGCAGCGCAGTGTCAGCATAGCCACGCAAATTGCTTATGCACAGCACCAAACCAAGCTGGAAGGACGCAGCCCCAGCCTGACTCCACAGCTTGCCTGTCGGGCGTGAGGCCGCGCAGGTCGCTCATGGACAGATTGCCAATCAGCGGCCCTCCCTCCGTCTCAGTAACCCCAATGCCAGACAGGCCCTTGCGGTGCATGGTGGCAAAGGCTGCAGGGGGGAGTGAGGCGCAAGGGAGGCGGGCTGGTCAGGGCGGCCGCAGCATGGTGTAAGCTATGGCAAAGCAGTGAAGCAGCCCAGGGCGGGGTGTCGTCGCAACCGCGCATGCACGCCAGCATGCCTGCATGCACACATGAGGGCACACAGACAGATTGCAAACCTGCTAGCGTGGGCGTGCAGGCGGTGATGGTCTGCACATCGCGGGTCACAAGGCCCAGCTCTTCTAGCGAGCGGTCAAAGGCGGCGTCCAGCCTGCGAGAACAACCAGACAGACGGCTGCCATCACACAGGCCAGCCCCCTCTGAAGCGGCCCAGCCCGGTCCCGGGTGGAGAGGCATGACGTCTGCAATGCACACACCGCAATGCAGCGCACGCAGCCCAGCAACAGCCAGCGCCGCCCAGGTACAGCAACCAGCCAGCAGCACTCGCTTGTCTATGCGGGCGGCCAGGAAGCGCAGCACGTCCGACTGGCTGACAATGTCTGTGATGTGCCACTCAGGCACCGGCCCGTCCGGCGTCTGCTCGCCTGCGCGCACAGCGGAAGGGAGCAGGGGGCGGTAGCTGTGTGTGTGCGTTCCGGCGCTTCCTGCAGCTTTGCCTGCAGCTTTGCAGAAGGTATGCACAGCATGTGGTAGTGGGGGGCAGGGGGAGAGATGGCTGGGTGTGAGGCGGCAGCAGGAGGGAGTGGCGCAGTGGCGGGTGGTGGGTGGCGGGTGGAGCTGGGAGGTGGCGGGGGTGCAGGAGGGTGGGCCTCACATTGCAGCAGCTCCTGTTCAGGCGGCCCGACCGCGCTCCAAGGGCGCAGCAGGGCACCTGGCATGGCATGCAGTCGGTCAATCTTGTGTGGGCGCACCAAGGGGGAAAGGCGCACCTGGGGGGTGGCCACGCGACAGTGCGCGCAATCCATTCACCAGGAACGCAGTCCAATCCAGCGCATGACAACAACTAGCCACACCATTTGCAGCTGCATTTACCTGGCAGGATGTCAAATACCGCCACACGGTGGTGCACTCGCAGGTGGTGATGCGGCGCGTGCAGCTTGGGCGGCACCCTGCAGCCACACGCGGGCACCAGCATGTGCAGGGCTAGTTGGCAGCATGGCATTGCCACACCTGCCCTCCCATGCCCCTCAGAAGCAGCCAGCGACTGCCGACAGCGCTGTTGCATGCCCTCAGCGCGCACACTCTCGGCAGCCCGCCGCGGGCATGCTCGCTGCAACCACGCGTGTGCGCTTCCAGCGCTGCCAAAGCGCACCTGACCCGGAAACCGGTCTCCACCACTTCCAGCAGGTTGCTCTCAGTGTCGCCCTTGAACCACTGCAACAGGAGCATGGGATGACACCATTGCCAGGCAGCAAAGGCATGCGCCACTGCATGCGTGCAGTGGCCGGACAGCAAAGGCATGCGGCCCTCAAGCGAGCAAGGAGCGGCCTCCATGCCGCAGATGCACAAACGTACACACACCGAGAATGCCCAGCAGCTCACCAGGTCCCCTCCATGCAGCAGGTTGCCCAGCTTGCGGCCGCAAAAGTCCACGCCCACTGCAGCAGAACGACAGCACCAGAAGAGCCCCTCACAAGGCTGACGAGAGGGCGATGGGACATTGAAAAGCAGCGGAGTACCCATGCACACTGCAGCACGGGGCAGAGCAGGTGCCAGGTGGGGCGCACATACAGGAGGCAGGCGCAGCGAGTTGCGCGCAGCTAAGGATGCCAAAGCCGCGTGTGCTTGTGCTGCCACCAAAACCGATGGCTTGCGAGCACACTTTCATGCATGCCGTGCACACGACTGCAGAGCGCATGCATGCCGCGCACCCGACTGCAGCTCCGAGATAGACAGGCGCTTGTGCTGCTCAAGGAAGCCGCGCTCCAGCAGCTCGGGGTACACGCCTGCGAGGGGCGGGGCACAGAGGAGCACAACCGCGTGAATGCGTAAACGCTTGGATGCAGCTGTGCTGCTGCTTGGATGCAGCTGTGCTGCTGCTGCTCCAGGACTGGGATGCATGCCCCGCGAGCGCATGTCAGCAACACTCCCCACCGTGTGATCCCGATCAAGCAACACACATGGGTATCCTCACCCCGCACCACGCCCCCCATGATGTCCGCAACGTCAACCATGCCCACGTATTCGCCGCTGGTGGCGTCGCTCACGGGCGCGCTCAGGATGTTGAACGCTGCAAGTGTCTGCACCGGGAGCGAGGCATGAGGAGGTGACATGCTGGAAGTGCAAGGGCAGGCCAGCAAGTTGGGCGGCGCTCAAGATGTTGCATGCCGCCCGCTTCGGCGAGAAGAAGAGCCAACAAGTCTGGAGAGCGCAGCGGTGCCATGCACGTGCTAGTCCCAAGTAGCTTGTCGGCTGCACTAGCCACAAGCTTGCCGGCTGGCCCGGTTGGCCAACACCAGCCTCCCCGCCGCACCACACCTTCATGGCCTCCCCAACTGTCGATGCGGTGGTGAACTTGACCAGCTCGGGCGGCTTGGAAGGGCCCGCCAGTGGACCCTGCGAGCAGCAGCGGCCGCAGTCGCACATTGTTTTGAGGTGGCAGCACACCTCTTCTCAAGATGCACCAGCAGCTGCAAGAAGGGCGGCCGTGCAGGCAGTTGGACATGCCACATGCCGCTGGGCGCCATCCAGGCATGGTCCTGCCGCTGACCGAGCGACAGCCAACACACTACATGCGGCCGCCCTCAAACAGTCACACACCAAACCTCGCAGCACACCCTTCCACTGCTTCATACGGTGGCCCGTACCTGCAGTGCCGCCAGCTCATGAAGGAACTCGCCCAAGTGCTTGCGCTCCAGCGTGTTCTTCGCATTGAAGAACTGCCGGGCAGGCTGGGCTGCGGGGCCCGGCATCGTGCCTGCCCCTGCGGTGCTCTGCTCCCAGTCGGACAAAGGTGCGCACCCTTGTGAGGCCCCCCATAAAGCTGGCCTGCATGCGGCCCCCATGTAAGTTGCCTGCCCCCAGCCGTCACCGAGGGTGGCGCCGGCGGCGCCGGCAGCGCAGACACCGTGGCGCCCTTGCTCGCTGCGGCAACTTTCGGCGCTTCACCTGAGGTTGTGCAGACGGGGTGGGGCCGCCGGCTCCGGCTGCCAGGGGAGTGCGGTGGCGGTGCTCGGTGCCGGGCTTGTCGTGTGCGTGCAGGAGAGTTTGTATCGTGATCTCGGCGTTTTCGCGGCGTGGGTTTGGGACTCGTCGAGGCAGGGGAGCCCCCATGCGGCCTGCTGGGGGTGTGCTGTGAGCTGACCGTGCCGCGTGAGGCCTTGATCGCCCGCCAGCGTGCCACACCCACAACCCAAAACTTGGATCACCGCACTCGACAGCTGCGAAAGCACCACCCCACCCACCTCACACCCGGAAGTGAGGTCCCCCGAGCATGGACGCCATCTCGCCCAAGGGAATTTCCAAGGACGCTCAGCGGTGAGCCTGGGCGTGCCCTGCAAGCGCGCTGCAGCCCGGGGTGCGGCTCACGCCTCGCCCGACACCTGCAGCTGCGTCGCTCGCGCCCCCTAGGTCCCCGCGGGGCCCCACACGGCCACGGGTGGCAGATCCCAGCGGGTGCCGAAACGTGCGTGGCCGCTGCAGTCTGATCCCCAACCCGCCGGGCGGCTCCCACCGCTCGCGACGCCGCTCCGCAACCCGGCCCTCTCTCAATCATTCTTCAGCCCCTGGGCCCTCCCCTCTTCTGCAGCCATGTAGGCGACTATGTGCACCACGTGGAGAAGGCCAAGGAGATGCGTCTCGATCGTCAAGATGGAACGGGGCGCGCGTAAGTGGCCACCGCTGGGCGCCGATTGCGTGCGATTCTTGGGGCGGCGCCGGCGGCGCCTGCTGGCCTGCTGGCCAATGAGCCTCGATGCGACTTGCGCCCCTCCCCCTCGGGTCCTTCTGCCCCGCAGGCACGATTTCAAGAAGAATGGAGCTGGCAAGGGCAACTGGGGCTCGCTGCACGACGATGTCATGTGCGTGGGGGTAGCTGTTTGGTACCCTGGCTCCGAGCACCCTGGGGCATGCGAAGCTGCTCACTGCCCTTGAAACGCAGCCAGCGATGCTGTTGTTGTGCAGCCTGGCCCTTGCCATGCACTGCTGGTTGATGCGCAGCTGGCAGCCCTGGGACCAGCAGCCTGAGCTTGCAGCCCGCGCTTTGCCCTCCAGGCTTCCCATCGCAGCCCTGGCTCAACCGCCAACCCAATCCTAGCTGACATCCTGTGCGTGTGTTTGTCTCTGACACCGCAGTGAGGGAGAGGAGGCAATTGAGGAGGAGGGCCCCACTGCCGTGAGCCCGCGCGACTTTGTGGACAACGAGGAGGTGCGACCATGTGTGGTTGTGCACGTGTGTGGGGGACTGGCCTCCACAAGCCTTCCAGCCTCCCGCGGTTTGGCATCTGGTGACTGGCCCTATCAGACCACCAGACGCCCTGGCACCGCTGCAGTGGAGGCTCACGGACCGCGCTCTGCTCCCTCCTTCCTGCTTTGCTTTGCAGGTGTTGACTCTCGATGAGTTTGAGGCGCACAAGGCAGCTCAGAAGGCCTGAGGCACACGTTTGCACACAAGTGCCTCGGCACCAGGCCCCCTCAGGAGCGTTGGAGGTGCGGATGAGAGGGCGGGCGGCGTGGCTGAGTGGCGCCGCCCGCCCTGCGCCTTCTTTTGAAACGCCCACACCCCTGGGGGGGTTAGCGGCGCTGCCTGCGCTGCCCGGCGGCAGCAGCAGCAGCAGTACAGCAGCACAGCCAGATAGCTGAACGATAATGCAGTTTTCAATATATGCCCTGGCATTACTGACAGGGATTTGCAGCCCACAAAACGCTTCGCCGTCGTCGAGCCCGGCGCCGAACATGTTCATTGTTCGCTCTTTGTTGTATCTTCGCCCATCACTGCTTTGCCCCGGCTCAACTGTGCTCTCAACACTGTTCCGCCTCTGTTACCTGTGTTCACCACTGCGCTACATGCTTCCGTTTGCAATGTTATGACAGAGCAGCTGGGGGAGGGTTGGGTCGAGCCGGCTGGCAGCGGAACGGCTGCAGGATGGGCCGCAGCACACCGAGCGGCGGCGGCCTGGGCACGAGGCCTTGGGTGCCGGCCGGTCTTCCCAGGCTGCGATCGCATTCTGGTGCGGCCGGTGGGTCTCAGCGCAGCTGTGATCGCGTGCTGGCCCCAGAAGTGCGCCTTTGGGAGCCGTCCGAGCAGAGCGTGCGGCGCTTGCTGCCGGCGCCCCTGATCGGAGGTTCGCAGCCGTCAGGTGGGGTTTGTGGAAGGGTGCGTACGCGCCAAAAGCTCCCCAGGCTGCTGGCCTGCTGGCTCGCGGCCTGGGCGCGGCCCTCCGCTGCCTCAGCCTGCGTCTGTGAGTTCGCAGTGTTCCTGGAACTCAGTAGAGCGAGCGGCCGCGCCTGCCGGCCGCGCCTGCCGGCCGCCACAGGCGCTGCCGCCGTGCGCCGCCGCTCGCAGCACTTCGACCGCTTGCTGGGGACGCTGGCACTTGTTATTGCATGCAATCCACCAGCTGGTGGGAAGGCATTAGTGATTCTTGCTGTTTTGCAGCGAAGCACCGCAGGCTTTGCTCATTGCCTGCACCCACCCCACCTGCCTATCGTTCCCGCAGGCGGCCCGGCAGACGGGCCGGCAGCCATGGATTACGATCTGCCCCCGCTGCTGTCCGATGCGGAGAGCGACGGTAGCCTGAGCAGCGGGCAGGCTGCGGGGCGGGAGCGCCGCACCCAGGCGCCGGCGCTTATCTCTGACTCCAGCTCAGGTGCGTTGACCGGCGTGGCTCTTGGTGGGTGCTGCCGCTTGCCCCGCTGGTCTGGAGCGCCTTCACTGTCTGCCTTTCTGGCTGACACACCTTGCTGCTTCCCACCGTGATTACTTCACAGCCTGTCATCCGCTTCTTATGCCCGTGCAGATAGTGGCGACGAGGCGTGGCGCCGTGGGGTGCAGCCGCCACAAGCGCCGCCAGTGCAGCAGCAGCAACGTGCACGCAACCATGCAGCAGAATCCGCCCTGGATGACATCGACCATAGCAACGATGAGTTCCTGGATGACTACTTTGATGAGATGGTGCGTGACCTGGCTCTTGTGGGGCTGGACGTGTTGTGGGTGCTGGCGAAGCATCCCTTTGGGTGCTGGCTCACCCACCCGGCTTGCAGCGCTCAGTAGGAGCCGCCTTGTGCAGGGCGCTGGCTTGCTTTGCACACGGGAGTTGGGCGCACGCTGGCCTGGAGGTGCTGCAGCAAAGTTGCCGGGTAGCTGGCATGGAACCCAAACAAGGCCTTTACCACGTTTTACCTCATCCACAACGAGTAGCGCTCACTGCCACACCAGTTGTGCCCTGCTTGTTGCAGGATGGGGGCGCCGACCAGCTGTTTGGCCCTCGTGGCCTGCTGGCTGGCATGCTGCAGCAGCAGGCAAGCTTGGGTGTTGGGTGGTTGTGGGCTATGGTTTCTTAGGACCGCTCCCTGCATTAGCAGTGGCTGAGTGTCCTGGAGCCGCCCATCGGAAATAGTACATGCCACCTTTGTTGCATCTCGGCACTCGTATTGTCCTTTTCAACACCCTGACCTGCGCAGGAGTACATGCAGGACCCTATCAACGAGGGCCTGCTCCAGCAGATCCCGGTGCAGGTGGGGCACCCACCTGCTGTGCTTGCATCGCGCTTGTGGTGTCTGCATGCAGCTGCCCTGCGACCGCGGGCGGCCATGTGCCAGGCAGCAGGCAGTGCCGACGCATGCGCTGGTTCCAACTGGCTTCAATTCAGCCCTCAACTGAGGCCTGCTGCTTCCCACTCGTCTTTTTCCAGAACTTGCTGGAGGCTCTGCTCAACTCAGGGCAAGCGGGCGTGCTGGCTGGCGGCGGGCCCTTTGTGAGTAGGACGCTGCAACGGCTTCCAAAGCGTGCCAACTGGCTGCATGTCCTGCTGCTGCTGCATGTTCCTGCTGTGCGGGTCGAAAAGAAGAGGTGCGCCTTGCTGGTGCGCATGGTGCAGCCAGGCTGACCCCACTCCTCCCCAACTCCCATGCCTGCCTGCAGGCGCTGCCTGGGACAGGACTGGTGCCCAGCGGTCGCATCTTCTACGGGCACGGGCAAGGACACCTGCCTGGAGTGGAATGTGAGTCCACCTGCTCACTCAGCAGAGAAGCGGCATGTGGTTCCTGCTACTCAATGCCTAGGGCTGGCCAATCGCTCAAGCAGAGTTTGCTCAAGACGCCGCAAAATATGCCCTCAGCCCCGCTTGACTGAAGCCACCCTTGCTCGCTTCCACTACCCATGCAGCGCGCGTCCCTACTGGTCTGGAGGGCTCGGCGCGGCGCCATGCCATCAGCATGGCAGAGCAGGGCTTTGTGACAGGTGGGTGGCGAGGCGCACCACTAGCACTGCTGGCGGCAGCTGGACGGGTGGAGAGAGTTGCAGGCAAGGCTGTACAGCAGTCGGAAGATCGTCACGTCACCTCCCAGTCGCTGCCACACCTTGCCCCTGCAGCCATGGACCCCTCGAGGCACGCCGCCTGTGCGGCTGAGGGCATCCCCGGTGGCAGGCGCCTGGTGCGTGCTTGGTGTTTCTGCGCACTCTGCGTGGCATGCGCTCTTTTGCAAGTAGGCCAGCGAGGGAAGTTGTTTCATTTTGTTCACCGTTCTAACCCTTCCATCTGCACCTCCCACCTCTGCAGATGTCGCCGCGCGGAGCCACGCCCGGCAGCCCCCCAGCACCCCGCCCGCAGCAGCAGCGGCAGCAGCAGCGGCAGCAGCAGCAGCAGCCAACGGCGGCCGCGGGTGCTGCACGGCAGGCTGGCAGCCTGGGAGGCCTGCAGCGTGCAGACTCAGCTGTGCTGGGCGGTGGCTTGCAGCGGGGCGACTCAGCAGCTTCCCAAGGCATGAGCCGAGTGGCTGGCCAAGCAGGCGGGCACCGAAGCGCATCAGCAGCGGCGGCAGGGGGCACTGGCTCAGCGGCGCTCTCCCGCCTGGCAAGCACCGCCCGCACGGGTGCAGCAGCAGGGGGCCAGCATGCAAGGGACGGCCCGCCTGAGCTGGCGAGCTCTGGTGGTGAGAGCGACGACGTGCCTGGGCTGGCCTCAGCCTCAAGTGACGGCGACTACGAGTATGGGCCCCCACCACAGCTGCGCCAGCAGCAGCAGGGCACAGCAGCGAGCGGCAGCCATGCCAGCGGCGGTGCAGCTGCCTCGCATGGCAGCACCGCCACTCGCAGCTCGGCAGGTAGCAATGCACAGGAGCGGGACAGCTATGCAGAGCCGCCTCGCCGGCGGCAGCGCCGCAACGCAGTGTTTGGCCAGCTGCCAGGCCTTGGTGGGGCAGCAGCAGGCGGCACAGCCGCCGCAGGAGCAGCAGCAGGCGGCACAGGAGCAGCAGCACTGTCGGGCTCCGGCGCTGGGCAGCAGCTGTGGGGCCAACCTGGTGTGCCTCCACTGCTGGAAGAGTCCGATTCCGATTCCGATGCTGAGCAAGGCCCGGAGCGCAGCAGGGCCGAGCTGGCGCCACATGTGCGGCGCCAGCAGCGGCAGGCACGCGAGCAGCGGCAGCACGGCGGCAGTGGTGGGACAGCGGCAAATGCAAGTGCTGGCAGCGAGGGCTCACCGCCCGGCCTTGAGCCGGCCTCAAGCGCTGATGAGCAGCAGCAGCAGCAGCAGCCGCCGCAGCAGCAGCAGCATGGCACGCAACTGCCGAGTGGTGCAGCTGCCGGCAGCCGGCACAGCAGCAGGGCCGGCAGCCGGGGCGGCAGCAGCAGCCTTGGAAGCAGTGATGAGGATAGTCCTCCTCCTCTGATGCATGGACACAGTGATGCCATCACTGAGGATGCAGCGGACGTGGGGGGAGAGGTTGGTGCTTGGTCTGAGGGCAGCGGCATCCCCGGCCTGCTCAGCGATGCCGCAAGCAGTGGTTACACGACTGAGAGCGAGGTGGAGCCCGCTCATGGCCGGCGCCAGGGTGAGCTTGGGCTGCAGGCTGCGCCAAGAATGCCACAGCCTGCAATTCGCGGTGCCAACATGCTGGGATGCTCAGTTGAGTTGATGTTTGTTGTCTCACTTTGGGCCTGCTGTCATTACTGCTGCTGACTTGCTCCACTACTCCGCAACCCTGCAGGACGGCAAGCGCAGGCGGCACAGGCAGCTCCTGCACCACCACTGCGGCAGCAGGCCAGTGAGGATCAGCGAGCTGTGATGCACGCACTGACCTCCCTGCTGCCCGCCCAGCAAGATGGAGCAGGCTGGGCTGAGCTGGCCAACTATGTGCGCCACGCAAGCAGCGCGCCTGCCAGCAGGCGAGCTGGCAGTGGCGGCGGCGTGCAGCTGCTCTCTCGCTTGGTGGCGGCCGCTGCCAGCCGGTTCCCTGCTGAAGCAGAGGCCGCGGGCCTGACTGAGCGGCCGCTGGCGCCGCCTCCCAGCATGGCGCAGAGTGCTGCACACAGCGCCGCAGCTACTGCTGCTGTCAGCCCAGTGGGAACCCCAGCCCACAGTGTGCCAGCAGCTGCAGCTGCGGCAGCGGCCACCGTGGCGGCGGCGAGTGGTGCGGCAGCGGCGGCAGCAGCGGAGCGGCAGCGTGCCGAGCGGCGGCAGCGTGCCGAGCAGCTAGAGCTGCACGCGGAGCGGCTGGAGCAGCGTGCTGAGCAGTTAGAGCATCGTGCTGAGCAGGTAGAGCTGCAAGCGGAGCGGCTGGAGCAGATTGCGGAGCAGTTAGAGCAGCGTGCGCAGCAGCAGGGGCAGCGTGCGGCACAGCAGCGGCAGCGTGCGGCACAGCAGCGGCAGCGTGCGGAGCAGCTTGCAGCGCAGCAGCTTGCGGCAGAGCAAGCGCCCCAGCCACTTGTCACTTTTGTGGCAGAGACCCCTGCAGCAGCGGCTGCTTTGCAGCAGGAGCTGGGCCCTGCAGTGCGAGTGGTGGCAGACGGCCAGGAGGCGCAAGCGGCAGAGGAGGATGTAGGGCAGGCACGGCGCCCGCCCCCCACTACTCCAGTGCTGCTGACGGTGGTGGCGCCCGGCCGCGACCTGCCGCTAGATCTGCAGTTGGTCACCCCTCCACCGGGCATGAGCCTGGCGACTGAAGATGACTACGATGCTGTGTTTGCAGAGCAGGTGTGTGACCCTAGCTTGCTGGGGAACAGGGCGGTACCTTAGCGGGATGACGGCGGGGCTGTGCAGGGATGCTTGGTGCACCTGCCTGCACCACCGCTGCTGGGAAGGTTGTCCCAGAGCCACGTTTTATACGCAGCATCACAACCGACATCTGCCTTCTCTGTGGCTGCAGGAGCCGCACATTGAGCGCCAGCTGCAGTACATTGCAGCACACCTGCAGCAGCAGCAGCAGCAGCAGTCGCAGCAGCAGCAGCCATCGGCAGCGGCAGCAAGCGGGAGCGCAGCCGGAGCAGGCACATCGGCTGCAACAGACGGCGGCTGGGATGCAGCGCGGATAGGGCGGGCTGCGATGGCATCTGCCTACACCACACTGCTGGCTCAGCAGGCAACCATGCGAGGCCAGCAGCGCTACGTTGTTGCCAACACAGAGTCTGTCCTTCGTGCGCTGGCTGCCTCTGGAGCAGCTGCCACCCAGCCGCTGCCGCCGCTGGTGGCTGCAGCAGTGGCCGCTGCCGCGCCGCCCCGTCCGCAGCAGGCGGAGGAGTGAAGCAGGCACAGCATTGCTGCCTGCGGTCTGTACATTGCATGTATCCAGCTGAGTTTTGACCAGATGAAATGAGCGCTCCATGCACGCGCCTGCCACTGTATCCCGGTCCACTGCCCTTGCATGTACATCACTGTAAAGCAGCAGCGCAGAGTCGAGCTGGTGTAGTTGCCAGCAGCAGTGCAAATGGAGCCCCAGTGCCGCAGCCTCTTTGCCATGTGGATCGCTTGCAAGATGCGCTGGGCTGAAACTCAGTCACGAAGCAGAGGGCAGAACGAACAAGTAGCCGGGCTGAAGGGAACAGTTGTCCAGGCGAGGGCATGTCCAGAGTGCGAAGCAGAATCCGATCGCAAAGTCAGACAAACAATAGGATGCCAAAGACTTTCCCGAAGTCAAGAGGAAACGGAGGAAGAGCTGGAGGGAGGACTGGAGGGAAGAAGCAACAACATGTGTTAGTAGTGCCAGCTGGCAGCGGCCCGCTTCAGAGCCTCCACCACCATGCTCCAGGGCCCCTGAGGCTCCCGGCCAGCAGGCAGGGACTTGGCCTTCAGGCGCAGCCGCCGCTCACGCTGGGCTCGGTAGAGGTTGGGGGGCAGCACTGGCGCCTGCTGGTGCACGTAGCTGGGGCACAGCTCGTCTGGCGGGTCGAAAGCAAAGCCGATAAAGTTCAGGTCTGCGGTTTGGGATGGGGCAGATGTCAAGGGGTGATGGTTGGTTGTTGTCAGGGCCTGCTCCGCACTGGCCAGCTGCTGCTGCACAGTTTTTCTAACGTTGACGCCTGCCTCACCTGCTCCAAAGGTGCAGTCCCGCGGCGCATAGCCAGGGGTGCCATTGTGGTCGGGCGGCGGATGTGTTCCCGTGTCGGAACGCACATTCCAGTAGGTGGTATAAGCACCCGCGTTGGGGCCGTACGCTGCGGGGCCGCCGTTGCGGACCGACTTGCGGGGGTCTTGGATGGAGATGTCTGTGAACAGCAGCTGAGTGCTGAGAGCCCTGCCACAGATGGGGCAAATGCAGGGAAGGATATGTTTCGGTTGAGCAACGCCCTGTCCTAGTGGAGCAATGCAGCTGCTTCTCATAGCACGCTCATAGCAGCCTTCAGGCCTGCTGACCCCATGCGGCCACTGCCTGCTGTCGCCAACGTTGTTGGCCGCCACACCCGCCACCCACCTGTGCATCTCCAGCGACCCATTCCTCTCCAGCCGGCAGCCCTCAAACACGCTGAACATGCCGTGGTCGTCCGCGCCAATGCTGTGCACCATCTGGGCTTTGATGTGCAGGCCGCTGCCCAGCACGTCACAGCTGCGGGCTGTGGCAGGGCAGGGGAGCAGCGGCCAGGCAGGAGGCAAACCAAGCAATGAGTACACATGCGCTTGCACAGGCAGCGTGAAGAAGACGACAGCGCTGCGCTAGCGAGCGATCATGCACAAAGGCAGCCTGCTGCACATCAGCGGGATCCGGCCACCACACCACACCACACCCAGGTGCTCACTCACCCACTCGAACGCCCCAG
Source organism: Chlorella sp. CH2018 (assembly GCA_009928355.1). Taxonomy (NCBI): domain Eukaryota; kingdom Viridiplantae; phylum Chlorophyta; class Trebouxiophyceae; order Chlorellales; family Chlorellaceae; genus Chlorella; species Chlorella sp. CH2018. The sequence goes on from VIYQ01001711.1 coordinate 22,016, forward strand.
TGCCCATCCCCCTGCAGCCGGATGCCCAGGGAGCCCTCTGGCGGGCCGTTGCGCGGCTCAGTCACGTCAATGGTCACGTTGGCAATCGTGAGGCGGTCGCTCTGCGGGGCAGGATGGAGGCCGTGTGCAGGCTTCAGCGCTGCTGGTCCCGGTTGGCAGGTGCGCACCCCCTTGGACAGCTGGCAGAGCCGTTGCTGCCCTCCCAGCTCGCATCACCTGCGCAGGCGTTACCTGCGCAAGCAGCTGCAAGCAGCACTCACCTCCTCAATCAAGATGCCGTTGTCGGCGTTCACAATGCGCACGTCGGCGACCCAGCAGTCCTGGGTGGACAGCAGGTAGATGGCGTTCAGCCCCAGCTCCTTGTGGTGCCCGAGGTACGGGGTGTAGGGGAACTGCGGGGAGGGCGGGTAGGCAAATGGTAAGAGGCCAGGGTTGGTAGGCGCCCGCTGCTGATAGGCGCGTGTCGTATCTCACATGGCAGCCTGCACCGCGCTGCAGCATGGACACAGCATGGATCAAACTGTGACAGCGCCGCAGCCATCCCCCACCTGCAAGGTGAAGCCCTCCAGGCCCACATCATGGACTGGCGCCTGCCGCCGAACCAGCACGGGCTGCATCTCCTGCCGCAGCGTCCACGGCAGCGGCCGCTCCAGCGTGACTTCGTCGCCGCTGACGCTGGCAATGCGGCTGGTGTAGCGAGCAGTATAGTTGCTGCAGCAGGAGCAGGCAGAAACACAAACACCATCTGTTGAGGGCGGCGGCAGAGAATGCGGTGCGAATGCATCAGGCGGGACCGTGGCCTGGCCGGCACGTCAAGAATGCTGCCAGCTGCTGACGTTCCTCTACCGATTGCTGCCCCTGGTGCCGCTCACGTGTTCATGGGCCCGGCATCCAGCTTGTGATTCATGCTGCACGGGGTTCCGGAACGGCATGCTGAATGAGTTGCTGTGCCCTGCATGCAGCACGGTAAAGCGCACAGAACAGCTGCATCCGACCAACACCCGGTGCATCCTCGCCTCACCCTCCCACCCACCCACTCACATTTCATCTCCCAGC
>VIYQ01001713.1:0-13760 GCA_009928355.1 Chlorella sp. CH2018
ACCCCCACCCACGCTGCCCCCTCCCTGCGCAGGAGGCTGCCCAGCCCGCGGTGGCCCACGCCCTGTCTGTGCGTGCAGCGCTGGCCTCTGCAGACTACCAAGCCTTCTTCCGGCTGTATGCCGCTGCCCCCGCCCTGGGGAGAGCCCTGATGGATATCTACGTGCCCAAGCTGCGCTTCGATGCACTGACTGTGGTGGTCAAGGCCTTCAAGCCATCTGTGCCGGTGTCATTCCTGGCCAGCATGCTGGGCTTTGTGGCGCCCGCTGCGCGCGCTGAGCACGCCGGGCAGGCCACGCCCGCCGCGCCCGCCGCGCTCGCCTCTGCAGGTGGCGGCCCCGCTGCCGGCGGCGGCGGCACCTCCCCTGCCGCCGCCGCCGGTGGTGAGGGTGCAGGTAAGTCTCCAGGCACACAGGCTGCGGGTGAGTCAGGTGCGGCGGCAGCAGCAGGGCCTGCTTCTGAGGCCGGGGCCACACCTAGCGACACAGCAGCGGCAACAGCAGCAGGGGCAGCCGCACTTGCTGAGCCTAACGGCAGCGCAGCAGCGCCGGCGGCGGCGGCAGGGGGCGGGGCAGCATCTGCAGATGGGCCGGGCAGCGGCCTGCAGGAGCCTCCGCCCGGCTGCATGGAGCTGTATTTTGTGGGCGACTTTGCCGGCCAGGTGAGCAAGGACTGACTGCTTTGTGGTGGGATTGCCAGGCGGGCCTGGACCAAGCACAGGCGAGGACGGGTGTGATGCAAACTCAACGCTGCTGCCACATGGCCACGTGCAAGCACACATCTCCACTCCCACTGATGAGCCATAGAGCTTACAGGGTTGCTTATCCCTCCACTCCTCTCCCCGACCTTCCTTGCCTGCAGGCGGACGAAGCCCAGGGCTGGGCAGACTGTGTTGCCTGGCTCGCCGAGTGCGGCGCCGTGCTGACCGACGCACACATCCCCGCCGATGCCACCCTGGATTGCAAGGCCAGCACAGGCCAGCTCAAGATGCCCGAAGAGAAGGAGAAGGTGGCGCATGGAGACGAGAACCTGAGGCTGGAAGACTTCCTCAAAAGCATGGCGTGAGCTCAGGAGATTGGAAGTGCAGCTGCCGCAGCCTTGCCCGCCAATCGTGGCGGCTGCCTTTGCCAGCTAGCGCTGCTGGCAACCCAGGTGAGACGTTTAGATTGAGCCCGCTAGTCACCATCCCTTGGCCCCACCCAGTTAGTCATGAGAGACGGTGGCGGTTCCCAGTGCCGTTTGGTTTGCAATCAGTTAGCACCCGCATGCAATTGGTCCGCCCAAGCCCACCAGTCCTAGCCATGTGTGCCCTGCTTGCTTGTGACGTGTTCCTCTGCCCCAGCTGCCTCTCCCCGCTGCCAGCTGTTGCCCGCTTGTGCCCCCACTGCAATCCTCTGTTCCCCGTCTGCACTGTGCCTGCCTGTATCGTTACGCGTTCCAGCTGCAGCATGCAGGCGCCATGTAAGCATGCGAGCCGCAGTCAAGCCAAATAGACTAAGGGACTAAGTGACACGTGGCAAGGAATGCATGCATCACGCCTTCTGTTTCCGCTTCTTAGCCGACGGCTGCTGCTGCGCTGCCTGCTGCTGCTTGGCTGGCTGCTTGCCTCCTGCCTGCTGCTTGCCTTGCTGCTTGCCTTGCTGCTGCTTCTGCGGCTTGCCTGCCTGCTGCGGCTTGCCCTCGCCCTTCTTAGACGTAAGCCGATCGGCCCACTCATCCAGGCTGCAGCCCTTGACTAGCGATTTCAGCTCTTTGGCTGCCGCCTGCTTGGTGGCCGCGTCGCCGCAGTGCAGCACCGCCGCTAGCACCTTGGCTGCATGGGTATCCACCCACTGCTTGCACTGCCCCGCCAGCGCGCCGCGCCACAGCTTGCCAGCAAACGCGGTCGCCGCCTCGCCCGCTGCGCCGCCGTCGTTAGAGGCCAGCACCAGCCGCCGCAGCGCACGGCTGCCAAAGAAGTGTGAGAGCACCGGCTCCTGCTGCTGCTGCGGGCCGCCCTCCTCCTCCTCTTCCTCCTCCTCCTCTGCTGCCTGCTCGTCGCCGCTGGCCACTACCGCAACTAACGCATCGTGCACCGCCGCCAGCTGCTCCGCTGCACCCTCCCCGAGGCACTCCAGCAGCAGGCCGCCCTCGCCGCCACGGCACACCTCCACCAGCACATCGCTGCCATGCTGCGAGCGCACGAGCTGCCCTGCCTGCTGCGCGCACAGCGCGCACAGCGCGGCCGCCAGGCTGGCGGGCGCGCCGCCGCCCAGAAGCTCCTTTCGCCGCACATCTGGGTCCTTCTTGCTGATGCCAAGGGGCCCGGTGGTGGGCCGCCCGCCGCCGCCGCCCTGCAGGGGGAGGGAGAAGCACAGTGAGCACGGGTGTGTGCAGGAGTGAAAGTGCAGGAGGGGAAGCAGGGGGCCTGCATGCCCAGTGTGGCGTGGCATGCCAAGGCCCAACCCCAGCCTTCGCAGCAGCTGCACAGCACTGAGGCAGCTGTCTGTGTCCGCATGTTGCCGACAGCTGCCTCGATGCTGTGCAGCTGCTGACAACAACATAAAAACAAACATCACCCAGTCCGCACCTCCTCATCCTCGTCAGACTCCGCTGCTCCGTCCGCCCCCTGCTGCCCCTCCTCCGCCTCCTCAGCCGCCTTTGCCGCTGCCACCACCTCATGCTGCGGCCGCCGCATCGCCTCTGCGCTGTACTCCTTGGCCGGCGGGCGGGCCACCGCCGCCAGCTGCGGCGGCAGGTAGCGGCCGCACCAGGGATGCAGTAGCTGCGCCAGCACACGGTAGCCATACTTGTGCTCTGCAAGCTCTGCAAGGTCCTTCTGCTTGGATGGAGGGTTGAGAGGGTGGGAAGGCAGGGACTTCAGCAGTGGATAGACGGGCGACAGGATGTGTTGTTCGACAGGGACAGGGACAGGAGCAGGCAGTGGGAGCGGCATGTCACAGCTGGGCCGTACTTTGCGGCAGGTGGTTGTGTGTGCAGGCATTGTGCCAGTGATGCATGTGATGCACGGCTGTGCAGAGATGGCAGTGTATTGCTCCTTCAGACACGCGGCCCGCCCCGAAAGGCGGGCCCCGCTCCAACAGTCGACACTCAATCAGCTTAGTACTCAGTCCGCCCGTCGACAAACTGTCTTCCTCGGGAGCCAGGCCACATGGGTGTGCATGGTGCAGCCGTACAATGGTGGCATGGTGCACCATTGGTGCATGCAGGCATGCAGTGCAGGTGCGGGATGCAGCACCGAGCAGCGTGCAAGCGTGGCAGCAACATGCGTCATCTCACAAGGGCGCTAACAAGGCAGCTCGCGGAAACCTAGCATCCCAAAACGGACCTGCAGCTCCGCCACAATGCTCTTGCGCAGCAGCGTGGTGTCGTCCACAACCGACAGTGCGGTGATGAGAACCAGGTGGCCCCACTCATCGCGCGCCATGGCCCCCACATGGCCCTGCAGTCATCAAAGGATTTGCAGGCAGAGTGCTTTGAGTTAGGAGGCTGGACAGGCCTGGTTGGCAAGGGCTGGGTGGTCGGTAAGGGTACAGCAGAGCGCTCCGCTGGAGCTTGGCACCACCACCAAGCCGCGCTTGCACCCCACTGTTCACCAGCCCCTGGTGTCGTGAGCACAGCATTCAGCCCCGCACACCTTCATGCACTTGAGCGCCTTCTTGCGGTCCTTGGCGGTACCGTAGGCCAGTGCCATGCAGGCCGCCTTGGCGCCATCCTGTGTCCAGAGGGGGTGCCAGTTGGTGCGCCGACGTCAGTGCAAGGCTGGCAAACAGAGCAACAGCCGGTGTCATGCACGCCGGTGTGGCACGCCCTGTAAGTAGTGACGCTTCACATTCCCCAGCACAGCCGAGCTGCGACCAAGATAACGAGCTGTGCTTGCCTTGGTGTGCACCATGTGCAGCAGCGGGTCGCCGCTCAGGTTCTCGGCTGCGTCCGCCACCACCGAGGCGGGGGAGAACTCCATGAACTCCGCCAGCAGCCTGCAAGTCAGCAGTGGAAACAAACTTGACAGCGGGCTTGAGAAAAAATAATGCATTCCACCACCGAGGCGGGGGAGAACTCCATGAACTCCGCCAGCAGCCTGCAGGAAAAGGCAGTGGAACCTATCAACGGAGGTGCAGTGGCCAGCCCGCCAGACGGAGGACAACCAAATGCGCAGCACGGTGTGCCTCACAGCAACAGGTTCACGTGCGCATGGCTCAGCCAGCAGCTGTACGCACCGGTGCACCAGGGGGCAGTCCACCAGGCCCTTTCACCCATGATGGGACCAAGCGCATGTCAAATACAAGTTGCCACACAGCCACACGGACAAGTTGCGACACAGCCAGCGCTGTGCTGCCACGCACCGGTGCACCAGGGGGCAGTCCACCAGGCCCTTCTCCATGATGGGGATCAGGTCCTTGCTCATGTGCTGGATGATGGAGCGCTGCTTGGCGCCATCCACGCGGGCCATCAGGTCGGCCAGGTGGGCGGGGGCGCCTGCGCGGCAACGACGATACAAAGTGGCAGGATCAGTGAGGGGCAGTGCAACTAGAGCAGCGCTGCTTGGCGCTTTACCCAGCAAGGCCGGCAGTTCGGCAAGGGGCGCTGCATAATGCAAGCAATCCCAGGGCAGGAGATTCACATTCAAGCTGCATTCACGTGCTGGGTGGCCGGCTGCTGCCCGTCGCCATGCATGCCACGCCAGCAGCGCGCCGCCACGGCAGCACTGAACCGCCAAGCCCACCCCGTCACCCCCTCACCCTCTGCATTGTTGAGCAGGCCGCCCTCAAACAGCACATACTCCTTGCCATAAAACTCTGCGGCCATGAGGTTGCGCTGCCGCGCATCCACCACTGCAGGCATGAGACGGCGAGGGCGGCTGGTTGGGCAGCCAGGCAGCAACAGAAGGCGCATTGTGTAGCACTCGCATCCGCGGCCACGAGGTTCCGCTGCCGTGCAACCGCCATTGAGAGCGGCCCCAGCAGCGCAGTTGCCTTCAGCTTTCCAACGACATACACAATCATTGCCCATGCACGTCATGCGTTTTTGCTCAGCATCGCGCATACATCGAAACAAAGGCAGGCACTCCCACATTCCCCACCTGCGTACAGATCATCCACCACGTGGTTGCCCGCGGGGTGCCGCAGCAGCTCGCCCAGGTGGCCGCGGAATGCCTTGAGCAGGCCTGTAAGCAGACACAAAGCGTGGGCAGGAACAGGTATAGAAGTTGGAAGCGTGATAGACACAGGGCATTCAACTGGTGCCCAGGAGCAGCTCGCCCAGGTGGCCGCGGAACGCCTCGAGGAGGCCTGTGGTGCAGCAAGATAGGCAGCGGCAATGGTCAGTAGCGTGGGCTGAACACAGGGAGGCAGCACGGGATGCAAGTGCTGCCCTGCCTGCCCAAAAGGGGGCGGCAGGTCAGCAGTCGATGGTGCTTGAAGTTACTTTTTTGGTGTGTAGCACGGCAACTTCGGGGCGCCACCACCGACAGAGCGGCTGCCCCACACCGCCATGCAGCCGGCTGACTTGCAAGCTAATGCAAGCAGCCGGCCGCGTTGCTGTCGGCAGGGCCATGACCTGAGGGGGCACGGTTGAAGCCCACACCCAGGTTTCACATCCCTGCCTTGTGAACAAAACACACAGCAGCCGTCTAACGTGCATCGACCACAACAGCAGGTTCAGGTTCCACATCCCTGCCTTGCATGCATGGCCATGGTGACCGACACACTGACCCTTTGCTTTGCTGTGAAGCCATGTGCTGGGCAGCACAGGCAGTGTGCACGCAGCAGCAGCAGTATGCTGCGCAGAAGTGCAAGGCCCAAGCACAGGCCATTGACAACGCGGCACAGAAAGCACAGCAAGATGGGCCTGCCACTGACCCGGCAGCTGCTCCTTGGGTGCCAGGCTGACCAGCTTGGTCACCACAAAGTGGCCGTACCTGCGCAGGGTATGCGGAGGCAAACAAACGTGAGAGACGTGGCAGCTGCTGGAGTCGGTACCCGTGCAAGGGCGGGGCAGCAACCAGCCGGGATGCGCAGCTGCAGCAACAGCAGGGAGGGCTGCCTGCTGCTGACTGTTCGGGGTTGCAACCAGGCTCGCGGGCTCATGCGCAGCGGCAGCAACACCATTTTTGCCTGTCAATCATTGCGCCGAGCGGCAGGACAGCGGACAAAGCTTACGGGCTCTTGCTCAGCTCCAGCAGCTTGGGCTCCAGCTCCTTCAGGATGGCCGCCCGCTCTGCGCAAAATGAGTTGACGCATACGAGTGAGACACATACGAGCTGACACATTTAAATCAGCGTGGATTTGTGCCGAGCCGGCTGCAAGCTGTTCAACGCCGGGGCCGGGCCTGCCGTGAAGCGAGGCGCCTGCAGGCGCCTGCACCGCAGGACACCCCCAGCCCTCCCCGTCCGCAGCCGCCACACCTGCGGGCGTGCCGTGCTTGGCGCAGGTCTGGATGACGCGGGAGGCGGAGTGCGAGCCTGCCAGCTCGGCAACGCGCCCCTGGATTTTGCCCATGATGGCGGTCACCAGCTTGGAGCGCTTTTCGGCGGTGATGTCCTGCCGCCGCGCCTCCTCCCACAGCAGCACCACCTCCTGGATGAGGTTGAAGTTCTTGTGCTTGCGCGCCTTGCGCGCCCGATCCAGCTCCTTGCGCTCCTTGCTGCGGGGGTGGTGCAGGCGTGCGTGTGAGCGGGGACAGAGGCGGAGCCAGGGAGCGGCGGCAGCAGGAGCGGCGGCAGGCGGCAGCGGCGGCAGACCTCACGCGTCCCCAACCCGCCGTGCCGCTGCGCTCACCGGCTCATCTTCTCGGGCACAGGCGGCTTGGCAGCCGGCTTGCCGCCGGGCTTGCCTCCAGGCTTGCCGCCCTTGGCGGCAAACGCGGGGCGGGCGCCGCCACCCGCCGCCTTTTGCCTTTTGGCAGGCGAGCCGCCCGCCCTGTCGGAGGCGGGGCGCTTGCCGCCCTGGGGCTTGGCCATCGTTCAGCCGAGTTGCATACGCCGAGCCGGGGCGCTCGCAGCGGCCGTGACGGGTCGCGATGAATGGTTGGCCAATTGGAATGTGCGATGTGCATGCATGCAGGGCCCTGAGCTCCGGGTGGTGCGGCATTGACAATGCGCGGTGGACGAGTGCTGAGGTGTAGCTTCTCAGGCACTTGGAGCCGCTACAGCTCAAGTGAGATCATGCGCCGCTCTTGCGGGCCGTGAGGCGCCCGCCCGCCACTCGGCCCTCAACAAGCGGTCTGCGTTTGACGCCCATGGAGGCCCTGCTGCCTGGAATCGAGGCGCGTCCCCTGCAAGAACTGCGCCTCAGCGCTCCACGCCACCGCCAAGGCAGCGCCTGGGCCGTGCTGACCCGCCGCCGCCGGTGCCGCCGCTGCCCGCCAGCCTCCCCTTTCCCCACCCCCTGCTCTTGCGCCCTCCCTCTCCTGCAGCGCGAGCTGGGGCGCCGCCTGGCAGCGCTGGCCCGCGCAGCCCAGCAGGCTGGCGCCGGCAAGGCGGATGGCGCGGGCACTGACGCAGCCACCCCCGCTGCGCCGCTGGCCGCCGCCGAGGCGGGGCTGCAGCAGGCGCTGGCGCAGGCTGCCGACCGCATTCGCGAGTTCCAGCGCCAGGCGGAGCACCAGGCACAGGCGTTGCAGCTGGAGGAGGCCCTGGCACCGGTTCGGGCGGAGCACGAGGCCGAACGGGGCCGGCTGCAGGCCCAGCTGGGTGCTGCCACCGCAGAGCGAGACGAGCTGCGCCAGCGGGTGGCGGCCCTGGAGGCGGCACAGCGGGCCGCAGCAGATAGCAGCACCACCTGGCAGCAGCGCGCAGTGGCGGCGCAGGAGCATCTCGACCAAGCGCTGCGCACCCATGAGGAGGCAGCGGCGGAGCTGCAGCAGGCGCTGGCTGGGGCAGAGGCACGGGAGCGGCAGCTTGCGTCTGACCTGCAAGCTGCACAGAGAGCGGCCGAGGAACAGGCCGCCAGCCTGCAGGCAGCGCATGCCACTGCGGCCGCCAAGGTGACTGCTGCTGCAGAGGATCTGACAGCGGCCACTGCTGCGTGGCAGGCGGAGCGGGCGGCGCTGGAAAGCAGCCACTCTCAGCAGCTGGCAGCCTGGGAGGAGGAGGTGCAGCAGCTGCGCCTGCAGGTGGATGAGAGCACGCGTGCAGCTGAGGCAGCTAGTGCACGTGCCGAGGCAGCGGAGCAACGAGCAGATGGGCTGCAGCAGCGCGCTCAACAGCTAGGAGCGGAGCTGGCGGCAGTGCAGCAGGAGCAGCAGCGCTTGGAGGCGGCGGTAGGGCAGGCTGAGGAGGGCAGTGCAGGCCTCAGCACCCGACTGGCAGCAGCTGAGCAGGCAGCAGCGGCGGCTCAGCAGAGAGCTGCCGAGCTGCAGCAGCAGCTGGCCAATGCTGGGCACCGGGCACGGGAGGAGGCAGAGCGAGCGCAGCAGGTTGCCGAGCAACACGGGTGAGCGAAGCTGTTGTGCACAGGAAACTGGCAGGCCTCCGCACATGTCGGCATGCATGGCCGGAGCCTGCATTCAACATACCAGCGCAGTAACTGGTATATATCCACCCATGTCCCTGCAGCCGGGAGGTGCAACGGCTGGAGGGCGAGCTGGCGGATGCACGGGCCCAGCACGCCTCCACTCGGCTGGCTTTGTACAGCACCAAGCAGGCGGCGGCAGAGCAGGAGCGGCGGCAGGCGGCCAGCAAGGCGCGGGTGCAACAGCTGCAGGTAAGCATGTGCTGTTACCCTCGGGGCCGAGGGCGCAGTGCCCTGTTGCTCAAGCATTCCTGGGCCGGAAGCTCTGGGTTGTAGGAGCTGCTACATGATGAGCCGTTTGTGGACCCTTTGCATATGCCATGGTGTCCCAACCACCTGCAGGAGGAACTGGCCTCTCAGAAGCAGCAGGCTGCCCTGCTCAGCAGCCAGCTGGAGCAGCAGCAGAGTGAGCAGGTGGCGGCCACCAGGGCGGCAGCCGCGCAGCAGACGTCAGCCGCAGCCACAGCAGCCGAGCTGCGTGGGCAGCTGCTGGAGGCAAAGCGTGCTGCTGAGGTGGCGCAGCAGGAGGCAGCTCAGACTCGAGCAACCTGCAACTCCCAGGTGCAGTCGCTCAAGGCGGCCCAGGACCAGCAGCTGTCTGCAGCTGCAGCCGCCGCTGCAGCACAGCTGGCGCAGCAGCAAGAGGCGGCAGCGGCTGTGCTTGCTGCACGGGAGGCTGCCCTGCAGGCGCAGCTGGCGCAAGCTGTCGCCACTGCCGAGCAGGACAGGCGGCAGCTGGTCCGGGCGCAGGCAGCGGCTGCCGCCCAGGAAGCTGGGCAGTGGGAGGCGCTGTGCACCCAGATGGCAGCCAAGATGCAGCAGCTGGCTGGCAACCTTGCGCTGGATCCCAACCCGGTGCAGCTCAGTCTGGAAGATGCGGTGCTGCCGTCCCTGGAATCTCATGCCTCACAAGCTGGATGTGACAGCAGCAGCAGCGGCTGCGGCGGCAGCAACGACAGAGGCAGCGGCTGCGGCGGTAGTCCAGCTGAGCCTCCCCGCAGCCTGCCGGCACCAGCCATGCAAGAGGTGCACGCCGCCCTGCAGACGCTGTATGGCGCAGCACTGGACCTGCGGTTGCGGTACAGCGGCTCGCTGGCCCAGGTTGCCGCCCTGCAGGAGCAGGCAGCTGGCCTGCGGCAGCAGGCGGGAGAGGAGCAGCAGCGGTGGCAGCAGCGGCTGGAGCGCGAGCTGCGGCAGCAGGCAGTCAGTTTGGACTTGGTTGCCTCAGAGCGGGCGACTACGGTGGCAGAGGAGTGGCGTGCCCGGCTGGCTGCTGTGGAGGACCGGCTGCAGGGTGAGCTGGCGCAGGTGACGCGCACGCTGGCCGTTGCGCAGCACAGCAGGGAACAGCTGGAGCAGCAGTGCAGCGGTCAGGCGGCAGAGCTGCTGGCGGTGCAGCAGGAGGCGGCGCGACAGCTGGAGGCAGCTGCAGCACGGGCCACTGAGCAGCAGGCGGCCGCGGCAGCGGCTGCTGCTGAGGCAGCCAGGCAGGCAGACGAGCGGCAGGCTGCCACTGAGGCGGCAGTTCGGCAGGAGATGCAGGCTGCTCTGGCACGACTGGGGGAGCAACAGGCGGCTGCACTGGAGAAGGCGGAGGGACAGCACCGGCAGCAGCTGGAGGAGGCGTGCCTGCTGGCTGACCAAGCGGCACAGCACCACAAGCAGGTGGGCGGCAATGGGGTGCGGTGGGGTGGTGCTTGCAGCTTGCGGAGTGAGCGGCGCATGTGTGCTAGTTCAAATGGCTTGCCCAGGTGTGCCTTGCAAGCTGGGTGTCGTTGACACCCTCACACCACCCCTGCGTCTGCCGTCCACCTCCCTGCAGGAGCTGGCGCGGGCGGATGAGGCGTGGCAGCTGCGGTGGGCCACTGAGACCGCCCGTTTGCAGGGCCTGCATGGCGAGGAGCTGGTGGCGGCAGCCGCCAAGCACCGGCAGGTGCGTGTGGACGAAGGCCCATGCTGTGCTGGCGTGCAGTGTGCGTTCGAAGACGTGTTCTTCTCTGGCTGGCTGGTTGGGGACCACTGTGCTGCAGGCCGCGCGTGCCTCCTTGCAGCCCCCTGTTGGGGTCCATTTTGTCTCACCGCACCCCTATTCCCGCCCTGCCTGCGTCAGGCACAAGCTGAGGCGGACCAGCGGCATGCGAACGAGGTGTGCCGCCTGAAGGATGCGATAGCCACTCTGGAGAAGTCGGAGCGCCAGCTGCTCAAGGCCCGGGCTGTGCTGGAGGCGCGGGTTGAAGAGCTGGGTGCTGAGGTGGAGGGGGCCCAGCGGCAGGCGGCGGCGGCGGCGCAGAGCACACAGCTGGCGGTGGATGGAGCGGTGGCGGCAGCAACAACCGAGCTGCAGTGCCAGGTGGGAGGATCGGGGGTGGGAGGTGGCACTTTGGGCTGGCGGGGAGTTGCGCATGAGGGGGATTGGTTGCGGTGTGGGCTTGGTTGCCTCATTATCTTATTCGACAACTAGGGACCAACCATACACCATTGGCAGACTACTCAATGGCGAACATGGCAGAGCTCATCCCGGCACCTCCCCAACCCTCGGTGCTGCTTCGCCGCCTCATCGACTGCAGTACACTGTTTGCCGCGTTCGTGCCTGCAGGTGAAGGAGCTGCTGGACGAGAAGAGCGCGCTGCTGGACCGCATCGCAGCACTGCAGGACCGCATCGGCCGGTGGGCGGCTGGGGGAAGGGCGGACATGGCGCAGGGTTGGGCACAGAAGCTCCCAACTGAGCTCGGCATTCATGCGAAGCATTGCTGCCCACCATGACTTGAATGTACCCTGCTCTCTCTGTGCAGGGAGGCGCGTCCGGCTGACCTGGCGGCCATCGCTGAGCTGGAGCGCCAGGTGGCGGCCCTGCAGCAGCAGGTGGCCTCGTACCGCTCACAGCTGGCTCTGCTGGCGCCCGCCGCGGCGGCACAGGCGCGCAGCCCCAGCCGCGGCTCGCAGCGCCCGCACCTGCCGCCGCTGTCCAGCATTGGAGCAGGCCTGCCGCAGTTTCCGCCGCCCGCCTCACCGGTGGCCTCCACACGAGGCAGGTTGGTTTGACAGGGTGAAGAGCGGGCCACGTCAATTAGATGTAAGCTGCCGCAGACATGCAGAGACGAGGATGCCAGTTGCCGAGCTGCGCTGCTGCCGCCGCCCGACAGCATGGCGCTGTGCGCTGGCTAGTGGCCTGCGCACCCTGCTGGCGCGCCAAGCTCGTTGATCCGCTTGTTCATCTTGATTGCTCGTTGAGGAGCGCGCTCGGCTTGCACACAGCGCTCGGCAGCAGACACCCGGCTCCCGCCCCTGCTGGTCGCGACAATCGGTGCCTCAGCTTCAGCTGGTGGATAGGGCCAGGCAAAGGGGCCGCCATGGACAGAGGGCCTAGGCCTCCGCCAGGGTGAGTCTGCGGGCGCTGGGGCGGGCCGGACGCGCGTCCGATGAGCGGCGATGGGCCCCACATCGACGATGCGCGTGGCGCAGCCCCGCCAGGCCGCCGCTGCAAGCTAGGCCCGCCGGTCACGGCCCATTCCTGGCGCCATCAGCGGCCGCCAGAGCCTGGCAGCGCTCGACCGGTTGCAGCGCTGCTTTCTGCAGCGGGCCGAGGGCCCAGCGCCGCTGCTGCCTGCCGCCGCCCGCTGCCGCTCACTGCTCGAGCCCTCTGCCCCGCCCCTGCTGCCCCGCCTGCTGCAGAGGCGGCGGCTTCTCAGTCGCCTCCCGCATCAGCGAGAAGAAGCGGATGCAGGAGCAAGTGAGCAGCCACCGCACCGGCCTGCCCGACCGGCTGCTGCGGCTGTTTGGGCCGCGCGCCCCGCTGCCGCCCTACAAGGGGCCCCCCAAGCGGCCGCCCAAGCTTGCCTACACAGGCATTGCGCAGGTGGGGGCTGTGGCACTGGCTGCTGCAGCTGGTGGTGTGTGGCTGGTACTGCGCTGAGTGGTGGGGTGTATGCCAAGAGGCTGCTCTGCAGGGGCGCGTGTCCATCTTGCCGCCGCGGCGCAGAGGCGGCGCTGCCGCTGCATTTGACGGCCCTGTTCCCAAGGCCTGGGTCTGCTTCACAGGGGTGCTTGCCACTGCTGTTTGTGCAGTACATCGAGCACTTTGCGGAGCCGGGTGACCCCGAGTACGAGCCGCCCGCCCCTGAGACGCGGCCGCCGGAGCCGCGCGTGTTTGCAAACCCGGAGCTGCCCACCCAGGCTCGCGTGGATCTGGAGACCAAGCTGGAGAAGTGAGGAGGGTTTGTGCGGGGGATGATGTTCTGTAGGAGGCTGCTTGTTTGTTGACGCCCCCTTTTGTTTCCTGCCTGCCCCGTGCCCCAGTCCTGAGCACACGCTGGCGTGGCTGCTGCTCATGTTGCTGCTCATGTCGCTGCTCTGCTGTGTGATGCCCGGCCTGTTGCTGCTTCTGCTGCCGCTCCACGCTGCTGACTGCTTTGTTTTCTCGGCTGCCGCCCCGCAGGGACATCCGGCTGCGGCAGGAGCGGCAGCAGGCGGCAGCGGCGCAGCGGGAGGAGGCAGTGAAGAGCTGGGACCCCGCAAAGGACCCCAATGCGGAGGTGAGGACGCTGTCAGCGTTGTGCTGCCTTGTAGGTGCATCGTTGTGCTGCCTTATAAGTGCTTGAAGACATGCAAGTGCTGTCGCCAGCAGCTGCTGGCGCATGCCAACCCACACCTGCCAGGCTGTGTTGCCTAGCGCAACATCAAACGCACATTGCTGCCCGCCCCGCCCGCTGCATTGTTCCTCGCTCCGCTAGTGTTGCCAGGGCGACCCCTGCAGGACGCTCCTCGTCTCCCGCTGCATGTCCACACGCCCCTTCCCTAAACCCCTGCCGCCACCCAACGTCGCATTGCACCGCAGGGTGACCCCTTCAAGACGCTCTTTGTGTCCCGCCTGTCGTACGATGTGACTGAGCGCAAGCTGAAGCGCGAGTTTGAGGAGTACGGCCCCATCAAGCGCATCCGCCTGGTGCACGACAAGAACTCGGGTGGGTGCTCCCTAAATCGTATGCGACACTAATGATCACTCAAAGGCTCTCTTTGTGCTGTGCTTGCCAAGAGCTCTGGTGGGTGTTGTACTTGCTATGCTTCCGATGCCCCTTCAGCGGTCCGGTGCGTTTGGGCTGCTGGCCTGCACGGCTCCCGTCTCCACTGGGTTGCCATGTCTTCCATCTTACCATGACCTGCCATCTTACCATGTCTTTCATCTGGTTGCCATGTCTTCCATCCTACCATGTCTTTCATCTGGTTGCCATGTCTTCCATCTTACCATGTC
>VIYQ01001714.1:0-13097 GCA_009928355.1 Chlorella sp. CH2018
GGTGGGCAGGGGTGGGTGTAGAGGCCGATGGGCTCCCGCTTCAGCTGGTGTGCTGGTCAGCTGGTGCCGCACACTTGCAGCCTGCTGGTGCCGTGTGCAGCTCACGCCTTCCATCAGCTGCGCTTTGAGCTCGCTCCTCCACTCGTCCCACCCTTCAGGCCTCTGACCTGCTGCAAGCCGCCGCACATCGCATCGTGCGCTTGCTGGTGCGGCCCTGCACAGCCGCGGCGGCTGCATACCTGGCCTGCTTGAAGTGCAGGCAGTACAAGCACATCCGCTGGTCACTCTACATATGAGCGGATGGGCCTGCTCTATCTTGCAGGTGCGCCAGCACTGGACGCTGGCCGACCTGGACTGCCTGCCCTGGGGTGTTGCGCTTCCGCTGCGCCAGGTGAGACGGGCAGCTGGTAGATTTTGCTGCTACATAGCTTGGTGGAGTTCACAAGGGACCAGTGATTTGCGCTCCCTGTCCAATGGAGGAGAATTGATTGCCTGCTTGAAAGGTCAGCTTGTTGATGACGCAGGTGGTTTGGTGATTGATGCGGGCACATTGCAGGCAGACCTAGCCACCTCTTGCCTTGTCTGCAGGCCATCCAGCACTGCCGCAGCAACCCGCCTACCGACTGGCCTCAGGAGGCTTATGTGCTCATCGGTACGCGAAAAGCTTGGGATGGGAAGCGGCCCAGCTGCCTGCCTGCAAACACCAAAGAGCATTTGCGTCTGATCATGAAAATTCGACATTACTTGCAAGCATGCTGCACCAACTCACCCCTTGCTGTGCCCTTACCCGCAGGTCGTAATGACATTGCTGCCTCCATGGCAGCAGCTGAGCAGGAGGAGCGGCCCGCCGAGGTGGGGGGGCAGGCATGGCTTGGCCCACCTGCTGGCACAGAGGTGTTGCACCCTGCCAGCCGTGTGTTCAAGCATTGCGCTCCTCTCATTGTATTTTGTTCCAACCGGTCCCCTGCAGGCCGCTGTGAGCAGCATTGTGTCCACCCCGCTGGGCAAGATGGCCAAGACCACCTCGCCCACCAAGAAGCCGCCGGGCACGCAGATGGGGCGCGGCGGGCCGGCCATGGGGCCAGGCACACCCACTGGTAAGCGTGGGTGGACAGTTGTTGGCAGGGCAGCTGCATGCTACCGATGGCAGTTGGCGTTCAAGCCTTGTCGGTTCAATCCAGTCTCTCCTCACCTACCCACCGCTGAACCCACACGATGCGCAGGCATGACGCCTGCTGCGCTGCGCCGCCTGAGCACCTTGGGCGCGGCGGGCACGCCGCCAGTGGCCTCGGCTACCCGCCAGCCTGCTGCCGCCCGGGGCGCCGCTTTCGGCAGCCTGCTGTCCGCACCAGAGGGTGACAGCAGCCGGGTGCTGGCCGCACCTGAGCTGCTGCCGGTGCCATACACCCAGCGCCTGCAGCTGCCGGCCATGCTGGCTGGCTCAGCAGGCGAGGGCAAGGCCAGCAGTGAGGGTGCAGCCACCACTGTTGCGCCAGGCAGCGGGGCGGTGACGGCTGGTGCGGACGACGAGGCGGGGGATGGCATGGAGAACCTCACGCAGCAGGTGGGAGGGAGGGCAGATGCCTTGCACAGGAGGTGTGGTGTTTCTGAATAAACTTGGGCATTTTTTGCCGCTATGCAGGGAGCCGTCTAATTGCCAGATGGCACAGAACACAGCCATCAATGGCGCAGCAACCAAACGATCAGCCACTACCTCACCCACCCGCGCACCTCACTCTCGCAGGCCGCCTCCCTGCGATTTGGTCGCGACCTGCGCCTGCTGGAGGTGCGGCGCCTGCTGCGCTCCTCGGCCCCAGTGACGCTGCGCATGGGCAATGTGCCAGAGCCCAGCGATGCAGGTGGGTGGGTGACTGGAGAGAGCAAGCGGTGAAGGTGGGTGTGGTGGGGAGTTTGTCTGTCCATTAACAGCCGGGCGGCAGGGCAAGCAGGACGTGCTTGCTTTCCTGGCTGTAGACGCTGCTGCTGATTGAGCGTGCCGGCTGCCTGCACTGTTGCTTTGTTATGCAGAGGGCACTGCGGCACAGCAGATCAAGCTGACGGTGCTGGCCATCCGTACCTGCGCCCTGCCACTGGGTGGGTAGCTCTGGCTGTGGGACTGGGCGGTGGGAGATGGCATTTCTGCTGTGCCTCCAGCTGCCCTTGCTGTCACGTTCTCCAAGACCAGTATCACACATGTCTTTGTCATCACATGCTGCCGTGCGCCCCGCAGGCCGCGGCGCGCTGACGCTGGGCACGCTGCGCCCGCTGCCCACCGAGCCGCTGCACATCCCGCCCCTCTGCCTGGGTGCGAGGGTGTGGTTGCACTTTGATTGGTGTTCTACCCAGCCGCACGGCAGCCATCCGCTAGTTCCACGGCCGTCAAGCCCCGCCTTCACTCACCCCTCTGCCTTCCCACTGGCCATGCGCAGCGGGCCGCCTGCCCGAGCAGAACAACGCGGTGGTCAACCTGGACTTCACGGGGGCGGCACCCGCACCAGGCACGCCTGGGGCTATGGGGCAGCTGTATCTGATGATGCTTGAACAACCAGCGAGCGTGCTGGAGCTGCAGCTGCAATTAAGCAACTTGTCCCGTCCAACCTCGCTCCTGTTTTCCTCATCCATCCCTCCCAGGCGGCGGCGCCTTCTCGGAGCAGACCGCATGGCCCGAGTTCCACAACGGTGTGGCCGCGGGCCTGCGCCTTGCGCCGGGTGCCCACCAGCTGACGCGCACCTGGGTTGTCTACAACAAGCCGCCGGGTGGGTGGAGGTTGGTTGTGTCTTTGGGACACACGCAGCGACGGTAATCGTGCCTCGAGTGGTGATGGTGCATGGCGCGCAGTTGGATTTCGACTGCCTCTGTTCACTCCCCCAATTTTTCTTGTCCGCTGCAGAGCCCAGCTACACCCACGCTGGCATGCTGATGGCGCTAGGCCTGACGGGGCACCTCAGGTGGGCAGGACAAACCACCGCTTGCGGCTGTTTGCCTGCTCACTTGTGCGATTGGCTCTCCGGCCATTGTCAACTTGCGTTGTCAACCCACAAGCCACCACTGGCCCAACACATCCTGTCGCCCACCCTATCCCCACTGACCCGTGCAGCTGCCTGGCGGCCACCGACCTGTACCGCTACCTGGCCCAGGAGCACGACGCCACCATCATCGGCGTGCTGCTGGGCATGGCTGCATCCAAGCGGTAGGCGGGAAGGGGACGGGGGCCAGAGGGGAAGGGGATGACACTGCTCCTTGCCGTGAACGCTTGGTGTGCAAGACAGTGCTTCTCCCACGCCTCCTTGGCTGTGGTGTCCTTTATCTCCCGAGCCCTCTGGTGTGGATTTGCGGTGGCAGCTTTCACAGCAGCTGCAGCAGGGCAGCTCGCATCACTCTGCACATGTGCCTGTTTCCCCCGCCGCCACTCCTGCAGGGGCAGCCAGGACAGCACCATCAGCAAGACGCTGTTCCTGCACCTGCCCACCCGCCACCCCTCCTCCTACCCCGAGCTCGACATCTCACCCCTGGTCCAGGCAAGCTGGTGGGGCTCATACCCGGTTGCAACCTGCCTCTGGGTGCCTCGGGTCATTGCATGAGAAGCAACCAGATGCTTCTGAGCAGATGCATGTAAAGCCCGTCATAAACCAGCTCCTGTTTTCGCTCACTAACGCTGTCCTGCTGCAGACAGCTGCGCTGGCGGGCGTGGGCCTGCTGTTCCAGGGCTCATCGCACAGGTGGGGCCTGGAGCCGCATGGGTAGTGGTGCGCTTGAAAGCTAGATAGGGCACAGCAGCAGGGGGCAGTGATGCCCCCAGGCACAGCCTGCCGGATGAGGTTTGCATCATACACCTGGCTGGCCCCCGCTGTGGAGCAGGGTGATGGCGGAGGTGATGCTGGAGGAGATTGGGCGGCGGCCGGGTGCTGCACCCAAGGAGGAAGAGGAGGCGGCGCCGCTGGGCGGCGGGCTGGCCAACAGCTCCGGCCTGCACCGGGTGTGTGGTGGGGGGCTGGGCAGAGTGAATGTGGCGATGCGTGGGCCTGAGGAAGAGGAGCTCGCACCGACTCCTGCCTGCCTGCCTGCTGATGTGTGGCGTGTCACATGACAGCATGCTGGCTTGCCCGCCTACTCATCCTTGCCGGCTGCACCCATGGCTGCGCAGGGCGTGACCCAGGACCGCGAGGGTTATGCGCTGGCGGCGGGGCTGGCCCTGGGTCTCATCACGCTGGGCAAGGGGCGGGCCGCTGCGGGCCTGGCCGACCTGCACCTGGAGGAGAAGCTGCGGTGAGGGGTGGGAGGGGTTAGAGGGTGAATAGTGTAGTGTGGGAATTGTGTGAGAGTTTGGATGCACTTGGCTGCCTCGCAGGAGCAAGACATGTGCCCCGGCATGTGGACATTGCCGGTGACCATTGCCTGCCCAACCCCCCCTTCTGCCTGTCCTCCCCACAGTTACTTTATGGTGGGCGGTGCGCTGAGCGGCACTGTGGGCACCCAGCAGGGTCTGGCGGCCGCCGGCGGTGCTGCACCCGGGGCCGGCGACTCGGTGTTTGGGCCCGGCGTGATTGGTGAGGCTGGCCCAAGGCCAAAGGCGTTTGAGCAGGGACATGCTGCGTTGCGGATGGGCATGTTGCTGCTCGCTTGGTGACTCTGAGAACCTGATGAAGACACTCCTCAGTGCAATGCATTGCAAACCAGCTGATCCGCCTCCTCCCGCTGCCTCCTTGTATTGGCAGGCATGGACCCCACGCTGGGCGAGCCAGAGGGGCGGCACGGCCCCCTGCCACGGTCTGCAAACCCCAACCGTGTGGTGGGCAGCGTGGCCGAGGAGCTGGCGGCAGCGCAGGGCACCAGCCAGGTGTGGAAGTGGTAGGCTTTGCGGTGGGGAGGCCCGTGCGGTTAGGGTCGAGTGCCAGGAACCTGAGTTACAGCGGCAAAAACTAGTCTGTGTGCTGCGTTCCATGCCCTGCCCCCACTGTGCCCGCACCCCGCGCTGCTTGCAGACGGTGCTGGAGGGCGACCTGGTCAACCTGGGGGTGACCTCCCCTGCGGCCGCCCTGGCCCTGGGCCTCATGTACCTGCAGGTGCTGCTGCTGCTGTTTGTGAACAGCTGGGGGGTGTGGGGGTGGGGCAGTTGATTGTTCAAATTGTGTTGGTGGGTGGGCATGAAGTGGATGTGTGCCTGCAGACCTGCTGCTCCTGCCATCCAATCTCCCCCCGCGCCGCCAACCTCCACGGCTTAATACACAGACCAACGACGCAGCGGTTGCGGCGGCCTTCCACCTGCC
The DNA here is from genome assembly GCA_009928355.1 of Chlorella sp. CH2018. Lineage (NCBI taxonomy): Eukaryota > Viridiplantae > Chlorophyta > Trebouxiophyceae > Chlorellales > Chlorellaceae > Chlorella > Chlorella sp. CH2018. Next base: position 5,269 of record VIYQ01001714.1, read on the forward strand.
AGGTGGGCGTCTAATGCTCTGGACCTGACGCAAATGCAACCCTATCATCTTGTCGGCGTGCTTGCCTATGGCTTCGCTCCACCTGCATCCCTCACCTGCTGTCCCTCCTGCCTGGTACCGCTGTGCTGCAGACACTCACTTTGCGCTGGACTTTGTGCAGCCGGAGCAGCTGACGCTGCGCATGCTGATGCGCTCGCTGGGTGGGTGGAGGGGGAAGCTCAGGGACCAGGGCCAGATAACACAGATGCAAGGTTGCTGCTTTTGTGATGGTTATCATGCGCATCATGCCCACATGGCCTCCCTCCCTTGCGCTCCCTACCCCGCAGTGATGTGGGACAGCATCCAGCCCACTGACGAGTGGCTGCAGACGCAGCTGCCGCCCCTGCTGCGCGGCCCGCTGTCGCGGCTGATGGCGGGGCAGGGCGGCGGCGCGCCGCATGCCGACTACGAGGCCCTGGCGCAGGCGAGTTGTTGCGCGTGCGGTGATTGCCCTGCTGGGCAAGGCTTGGCTGGTGTCGGTCCGGATGGGAGTGCAATGTGTGGCATCCCTGACAAACGTCATCAACCTCCCCGCCTGCAGGCACACGCCGCATGCGTGGCGGGCGCCTGCCTTGCTGTGGGCATCCGTTTTGCGGGGTCGTCCAACGCACGTGCCGAGGCGCTGCTGCGCCGCCACGCCCAGCAACTGCTGGGCACCAAGCAGCGGGCGCCAGAGCCGGGCACAGGTGGGCGAATGGGTGGGCGGGTTAGTGGACGGTCAGCTGCCTGGTCAAGGTGTGCTCATTGCACGTGCTCTCTTTCGCTGTGCTGGAGCCATCTACACCTCTGCACCAAGCCGGGCCCTTCTGCGCACACCGCCCCTGTACCTGCCCGCAGGCCAGCCCAGCATCATCAGCAAGGATGTGATTGAGGATGCGATGGGCAGCGTGGTGCTGGCGCTCAGCGTGGTCATGGCCGGCAGCGGCCACCTGCCCACATTCAAGCTGCTGCGGGGTGCGTGAGGTCTGGTGGAACAAGTAGCGGTCGGTGCATGATGAGCTGGTGGGCTTGGCAGTGGTGCTTGTGCCTGACCAGTGCGCCCACCCGAGCTTTGTGCATGCTTCAAATACACAAGCCTGGCATCCCACGCAGGCCTGCGCAAGCGGCTGGCCCCCGCCACGCTCTCCAACGCCAGCCAGCCCAGCATGGCGGCACCCCCCACCAGCAGCCTTAACTTTGGAGCGCACTGCGCCGTCAGGTGGGCGGTTATGCTGTGTGTGGGGGGGGACTGGTTAGTTGCCAGTGCTGCTCGCTTTTCTCCAGTTGCTCTCACTCATTGCATTCCCACTCGACCGTATTGTGTTGTGCAGCATGGCAATGGGCTTTCTGTTCATGGGCGCCGGCACGCTCACATTTGGCACCAGCCCTGAAGCAGGTGGGTGGTGTGGCACACCCTGTTCTGGACACCAAGTGACTACAGCTCTGCACTGCCCGCACCCTGGTTGTGGTCCGAGGGCCCTCACCCAGCTCGATGCCCAACCTTGGCATTGACCCGCATTGACCCGTCCCACACACATGCTTTCTTTGCAGTGGCGGCCCTGGTCATCTCGCTGTTCCCACACTTCCCTGCATCCACCATGGACCACCGCTGCCACCTGCAGGCAAGAGAACAGCGCGTGCCTGGGGGCAGGCTGAGTGGAATACAAGGTGCACTGTTTCCGTGGTGATGTTGCTGACCAGCAGCAGCTGCCTGGTTCAGACCCCCTGGGCTTGCGCCCTCTCTGCCCTGCAGGCCTTCCGCCACCTGTATGTGCTGGCGGCGCAGCCCCGCAGCGTGGACGCAATCGATGTGGACAGCAAGCAGGTATGCGTTTTGCCTCTGGTTGATCAGCTGGTGTGCTGCTGATGTGCGGTTTGGTGCTGCCTCCAGATGCCTCTGGCGTCTAGCCATGCCGGCCAACTTGTTCCCATCTCTCTGCCCCCCTGCTGTGCCCCGCAGCCCGTGTACGTGCCGCTGCAAATTGAGCTGGGCGGCACGGCCGTTCCAGCTTTGGGTGATGGCCAGCACGTGGGCTCGGTGCTGCGCCCGGTGGCCAGCGTCAGCAAGGTGGGGCTGGGCAGCAGTGCTTGGGTGGGCAGGAGTGCAACCTGATTGGGCTCAGGTTACTTGCAACATGTGCAGGCCGAGGGGCAGCCACACAGCCGAGCCAGCTTCCGTGCATGCCCAGCCGTCTTTGCTTCGCCCTCTGCTGCCGCAGGGCACTGGTGATGTGCTTGCACAGCTGGCAGCCCAGGCAGCCGCAAGCCAGCACCAGGGCTTCTCATCTGAGGACAACCACGCAGGGGCGGCAGCGGGTGGCCGCCAGGCCAGCATCAGCGTCACCTTTGACCGCATCGCGCCATGCCTGCTGCCGGAGCAGAAGCAGGTGGGCAGGGGGGTCCCACAGATGGGCTGCTGATCTGAGCGGCGACTGCCTCAGCCTGACGTGCCTGCCCCATGCGCTTCTCACGACAGATTCTGTGGTACCACACCACTGCCTCTGGCCACCTCTGCCTGCCCTTCACAGGTGGCGGCGGTGCGGGTGACCGGGCCGCGCTACTGGCACCAGCTGCTGGAGCGGCAGGGTGCAGGGCGGGGCCGCGGGCCTTCGCTGGCTGCTCTCTATGCCACGCGCACGCTGTTCGTGCAGCGCAAGGCAGGGGCGCTGCCGTATGCAGATGACCCCTCAGGTAAGGTTGCTCGGTTGGGCTGCAGGACTGGGCGGTTTGCTGCAGCGCTGGCCATGTATGTGAGACTGCCTAGCAATGCCGCGAGATGCTTGCTATCCCTGCTTGAAGCTGTATGTATGTGTGTCCTGCCTGCCGGACTGAAGAAGTTGACGCGCCTTTGTTCATTTTGCCCGCCCCACAACCCAGGCGTGCGCTCCCTGCTGAGCCGCATGGTGCACCACGCCGGCGGCGCCTCGCCCGGCGCCAACGGAGGCAGTGCCGACAGCTTTGACCTGGTCAACCTGTGCTCCACCTTTGGCTCCGACCCATCCATCACATCGTTCGCCCAGGTGCGGCCTCCAGCTGGCGTGGGTGGGCGCAGCTTGGGTGAACTGCCCTGGACTTTTGCTTTAATGCCAATCCATTACGACCACCTCGTCCTCACCTTGCCCTCCTCGCGCTGTCCCTGCAGCTGTTCTGTGCCGGCGGCAGTGCTGAGGGCAACAGCTTCCGCTCGCGCCTGCCGGTGGCCGCTGACGCCTTCCGCGACTTCTGCCGGTGAGCTGTAGCTCTACTGTAGTGCTGGCCAGGGAGGGAGGCTGGGAATGAACGAGTTGGGGGCTTGAAGGCCCATCCCACCTCGTGCTGCAGCCGGCAACGCCTGCAGATCAGCCTGCTTGACATGCCTGCATTTGCTTAAGAAGAATCTTCCATCCCCCTGCACAGGGGCGCGCTGTACGAGTGTGTGACCAAGGAGAAGCCCACGGCACTGCCCGCCTACCTGCTGCTCTACTGCCTCAAGCAGGTGAGGCCTGGGGGCCCCAATCCTGCAGATCGGTATCAGTGACTGCTGCCCTGCAGGGCCTGCTTGCAACTAGCTTTGGTATTCCTACTGCCAAGCTAGCAGCTCAACTGGCTGCTTGCACGCACCACCCCACAGGGCTTGGCATCTGGTGGCGCTGCGACGGCAGCCCTATCGCAGCTGTGGGCCGGCCTTGCGCCGGCAGTGCCGCTGCGTGGCCTGGCCCTGGCCTTGGCCTACTACGACAGCTCGCTGGGGCTGGCGGCAGCGGCAGCCCATGCTGCGGCGCTGAGGCAGGGTGCAGGTGCGCATTGAGATTTGGGACGGGGCAGCCATCTGCCAAGCTTCACAGACATAAGCTTGTGTAGGCATGCCTGCAGTCCCTCACAGGTAATTAGTCCCAGCGAAACATCCCACTGCCGCCCCTGTGCTGCAGATGGCGAGGCGGCAGCAGAGCAGTGGGAGCCGGTCATCTCGCCGCTGCTGCTGCAGGCCTGCTGGCAGCAGCTGGAGGCGGCATGGGCGGCCAGTGGCGCAGCAGATGGCGAGGCACTGCGGCGCTACACCAGCAGCGGTGCGCTGGCGGCGGCAGCAGTTGATGCGGATGAAAGCGCTTATGGTGCACTGGCAACGGCCGGCTTGCTTGGCGCGTTCCTGCAGCTGCACAGTGTGCCTCCAGCGGGCGTGCTGCAGCAGACGGCAGGCAGGGTGCAGGAGATGCTGCAGAGCGCTGGGCTGCAGGATGCAGGCGCTGCAGCCACTGCTGCTGCCGCCATGCTGTGCGCCATGCACCGCGGCCTGGGGCTGCCCGCCGCCCAGGCGCTAGCCGCCGCGCTGCTGCACTGAGAGCACTTGCACAATTTTAATGCTTGTGTGGATGCTGTTGCTTACATGTGAACAGCACTGCAACCGAGAGCATGCTGGGCATGCGGGCACACCGATCAGGGGGCAGCAGGGCACGCCGCCCACTCAGGCCCGCCTGCAGCGCAAGCAGGGGCCGGCAGCACACACAGCTACTGCAGGATGCTGCGCAGCTCCACGTGTGCCAGGCCGTAGAAGCAGATGTCCCCCTTCTCAACGGTGCAGAAGCGCACGGGCACGCCGCCTGCCGCTGCATCCACCGCCACCGCGTCCTGGGGCGTGGGCAGCCGGCTCACGGGCTGCACGGAGATGGTGAAGGCGGGGGCGCCCGGCGCCTTGCGGCTGAACTGCGAGTTGGCGGCAAACACGTCGTAATGCTGCAGGGAGGAGAGGAAAAGGAGGAGGCAGGCAGGCAGTGAAGGCCAGATGGGGAAGCATAGAGACAGCATGGCAGCCGGTTGCGCGCGTCCATCATCCTTGTTGCTTGGCTGAGCAGACCAATCCAAAGGACGTACTCCCACCCAGCCGCCCCGCGCACCAGCAGGTGGCGCCCGCCTGCAGGGCCGCTGGCCGGCAGCATGTCGGCCAGCGGCATGGCGGCCAGTGGGCCCATGCGAGGGAAGTCGGCTCGTGCACGCTGCGCTGCATCCGGCACCAGCTTGCAGCGCGGCAGACCGTCCACAAAGTCGGCGGGCAGGCAGCCGCGCAGCCAGGGCAGGCCCGTGCCGCCGTCGCCATTGCCCGCCTGCTGCTCAGCTTGCTGGTCAACCTGTGGCGCTAACTGCTGCTGCTGACCTTGTTGCTCTGGCAGCTGTTGCGGCTGGACAGGCTGCTGCGGCGCGCCCTGCCCCGCCGCCCACCAGCACATGCTGCGCACCCGCGCCTCAACCTTGCGCCGCTTGCGAGGCGGCCCCGCTGGCACTGCTGGCACTGCCGGTGCCGCTCGCTGCTGCTGCTGCTGCTGCTGCTGCACTGCAGCTGCCGCCGGCCCCTGGGCCACATCCTGGGCAGCTGCCGCCGCGCCACGGGCGGCAGGGTCCACTCCCCAGCCCGCCCATGGTGCTGCCGGGTCCTCTGTGGGCTTCAGCAGCCAGCGCGCGGGGTGCCGCTGCACAATGTACCCCGCACGCAGCAGCTTGCAGAAGACGAGGTACCGGTCCACGGGCACACCCACACCCGCCAGCAGGTCCAAGCACTCCTGGGAGAGGGAGGCGCAGGGGGAGCGGTGTCTGTCGTTCAGAGGGGCAGGCAAGATGGCTGTGTGGGGGAGCCACCGGTTGTGTCATGTTGACAAGGTGGGTGTTCGCTGCGAGTCGTTGTAGTTACACTGCGTCATTGCCTGTGCCCCCACGCTGCCTCAGCAGCAGCACGCACCTGCAGGGACAGCAGGCGCTGCTTCTGGCCCCCCAGGTCCAGGAACAGCAGCAGGTTGGCGCGGTCAACCAGGTAGCTGCGGGGAGGAGAGCAGGACAGATGCCGGCATGGAGGCAAACGTCAGCCTGCTGCCCTCTGCAACAGTTGCTCGGAACAGTTGTTTGCAAGTTACTTCCAAACAGCACCAGACAGCAGCTGCGTGCTCACTCTTGCACACCAAGCCCAGCAGCAGCGACAGCCTGGCTGCGAGCACCCCGCCTCCCTCTTTCCAGCCACCACCCCGCCTCCCTCTTTCCGACCACCCCTGCTGCACCAGCCAGGCACTCACGCGGCCTCCTCCGGGAACAGGTAGTGCTTGGGCCCCTTGGTGAAGCCCATGTGGCTCAGCACCTTGCCCCGCAGCAGCACCACCTCCGCCAGCCCCAGCTCCGGCCGCCAGATGGCCGCCGCCAGGTCGCGCCTGCGGCAGGTGGCACATGTGGACAGGGTTTTGCAGCGGGCCGCTAAAGCAATCGGCCTTGGTCACATGCACTGCGCTGCCATTTGCCGGCTGCGCCACCCTCGCCGCTCACCCGCTGCGGTCCAGTGCCCACACGTCATGCAGGTCATCCAGCTTGCTGCGCAGCTCCTCCGCCGCATCCGGCTCCGCGCCATCGTCAAACAGCTCCCCCTTCTGACCGCGCCGGAAAATGGCGGCCGCAAAGGCGCGCCGCTGCTCCGCGGCCGACATCGTGGCGTGCCTGCAGGCAGCGGCGGTGACGGCGGCGGCGTGAGGCGGCGGCAAGCCCCGTCGCGCCACTGCGGTGTTGGACACAATCCCGGCGAGCATACACAACCAAATGCTAACGATGGCGGCCCTTGGCGAGCCGGGCAGGCGGCGTTTGCAAGCGGGGCGCCTTGCCTGCGCCTTCAGTCCCCCGCTGCGCGCCCAAGCTGTTCAGCAAGACTGCCGATACACTGCATGCATGCCAAAGGCCGCTTGCGGCGCAGCCTCCAATAAATGCGCGGCAGTGCTCATTCGCAACAGCAGAGACCGAAGCCTCCTGCTGCTGCTCGCTGCTGGTGTGTCCGCGGGCGTGCTCGTCACCGCTGCCTCCTTGCAAACAACGGCTGCGGCTGCGACGCTACGGTATGGCGCCGCCTGTCGTGGAGTTCCACTACCAGGAGCTCGCAGACGAGTCGGCAGACCTGTCGGCGAAGATCGAGGAGGTGATCGGAACCCCAGCGGGCCTGCCGCTGCCGCCGCTGCCGCCGCTCAACCGAATCGCCGCCGCCGCTCGGCCTCACCGCATTGCCTCCCCCTCGTTCGAGAATGCCAGGCCTTTGGACTTGACGGACTGGGCATCTGCACAGTGAGCGGCGTGCCCGGCTTTGTGGAGGCGCGGCAGGCGCTGCTGCCGCTGGCAGCGCAGCTGGCGGCGCTGCCCGACGGCGCCAAGGTGGCACTGGAAGACCCGGCCTCGCGCTTCAACTTTGGGTGGGGCAGGCTGCTGGGATGTGTGACCTGCGACACGCCTGCTATTTTCCCAGCTGGCGCGCCTGCTGCAACAAGCGGCCCCCTTCTCGGCTGATGCGCCGTTGGCCCCCTTGACGCTGCAGGTGGAGCTGCGGCCAGGAGATGCTGGAGGGCGGGGTGCCCGACACGCGCAAGGGCAGGTGGGTGGAATCAGGCCTCTGCAGCGCTGTAGCTGAAAGTAGGGCACCAGCACGTTGCAACAGTGTGCAGACATGGGGCTTGGTTTTGAGCAGCCATCAGGCGTTTGTGGCTGTGTGCAGCAACCTCGAATCGCTATCATATGTTAACCCCCTTCATCACTTCCGCCGCCACCGAACAGCTTCTATGCCAACCCACTACTGGACTCGCCTGCTGGCAACGACCCCGCGGCGGCAGCCCGCTTCCCCGCACTGGCTCGCCCCAACGTGTGGCCCCGCGACCAGCTGCCTGCGCTGGAGCCGGCGCTCAAAGCACTGGGCGCCATTGTTGTGCACACTGGGCTGCTGCTGGCCCGCCACTGCGACAAGTACTGCGCCGCCAAGGCCGGCCACCTGCCGCGGCTGCACGACATCCTGGCTGCCTCGCGCTGCCACAAGGGTGGGTGGGGTT
>VIYQ01001719.1:0-18043 GCA_009928355.1 Chlorella sp. CH2018
CCTGCCACCCCCTGCCGCCCCCCTGCTGCCCCCCAGGTACCTGAAGACGATGGAGGAGATCTTGGCGCTGCCGGAGACGGGTCCCGGAGAGACGCAGGAGACGTGGGCGTGGGCAACCTTCCCAGGCAGGCCCTGGGGTGGGCAGGCCATTTCGTTGGCCAGACCAGTGATGGCATCGCGAGCAAAACAGCGGGGTGCACAATGCCGGAGCGGAGGAGCCCTACAATGGCAGCGCAACATCTGTATGCGTGTCTGCCTGCCCATGCCTCAGGCCAGTGGGGCATTCCCCTGGCACACAACAAGACCACCTACTTCTGCTTTTACGACAATCGTAAGCCTGGACACCATGCAAGGCGTGCATGCCTGCACATGCACGCAGCATTTGCTCTTAAGCGAGCAATTCGACAGCAGCAGCCGAGGCATGTCGTGGTGTCATGTGTGACTTATGACTTCTGAACCCCAGACACACCCGTGTGCGCTCTGCCCCGGCCCTGCTCGCAGAGACGCGCCTGGCGGAGTGCCCCCCGGATGAGCCAGCCACCCGCATCTTGCAGTCGGTGGGGTCCCTGCTGGATGTGGCGCAGACGGTGGTGGGCAGCGGCGGCAGCACAACATCCACGTGAGGCGTGCTGTGCTGTGCTGTTCTGCGCTGTTGTGCTGCGGAGATGGCTGCACTGCTGCTGCAAGACTGGGGAATGTGGGTGCGTTGAGGCACTTGCCGACTTGCAGTTTGGTGGACACCCGGCAGGCAGCAGCTGGGGCAGCTGTGCCTGTTCATCTGTGCCCATCCGTCTGCTGCCATGCAGGAGCGACAGCCAGGGGCAGCAGAGCTTCTATGTGGGGGCAGGCGGCAGCAACTCCAGCGTGATGACTGTCAAGCCCACCGTCTGGCCAGGTGGGTTGGGGGGGAGCCAATCGGGGGAGAACAGATGGCTGTGCCCACTGTGCGCGGCTGCTCGCTGGGCAGCCGTCAAGTCCTTGTCAGGACCCTCCAGTTGGTGCCGCCTCTGCCATTATGTGAGAAACGCCAATCAAGTACGTGCTCACACGCGCAGGCCCGCTGTTCCGGCTATGGAACTACAACTGGTTGCCTCAAGTCATTGCGTGAGTTGGGGTGCATGCAGCCGTGTATCACGAGTCAGGTTTCATGAGTCATAGGTCCCGTGAGCCTCACACTGAGCGAGCTCCAGCTGCTGGCTGCCGCTGCATTGGCCCCCTGCCAACGCGCACTTCCCCCTACCTCCCCGCAGACCCATCAACCAGGAGTACTTGAACAACCAGAACGCCACGATATCCTGCCCCACCGAGGCGCGCATCACTCTGGAGTACCCCGGGCCAGAGAGCTTTGACACCAAGACAACGGTGCAGACAATTGAGAACTACCTGATCGGCATTTGCGCGGCGGCGCTGGCCATCAGGTGTGCTCACGGGGCAGGCGCTTCAGCGCGGCAGCTGGGCTTGCATGTCCAGCCTTCCAGCTAGCTGGTGGGCAACGTTAAACACAAGCGTGATGGGTAATACCAACACACGCGTTCCACACTGCACCCCGCTCAATTGCAGCATCATCATTGTGCTCTTCATGGCCATTCCAGGTGGGCCCTGGGAACCCAGGCGGCAGGAAGCGCTTCACAAATCGTGCTAGCATGGCAGGATAGCAGGAGTTGCTCCCGGGTGCGGGTGCACGCCCACTCACTCTGCCCTCGTCCCGCGTTCACCACATGGCCACCTCTGTGCTTCACAGGCTGGTTCTCCAAGGCAGTGGACTCGCCCACACTGCTGATCGCCAGGGCCAAGCGCGAGTATGCCAAGTGGTCAGCTGGCCTGAAAACCAGCCCGGCGCCTGATACCGCCATCGACATTGTTGGGGGAGAGGGGCCCTCCTCAAGGACACTGGCGGATGCAGCACATGGCGCCAGCATGAAGCCGCTGCCGCAAGGCTCGCCGGCCTGCGCGCCAGTGGAAGAGACCACAGCGCCAGCCTGTGGCAAGGCGGCGTTTGAGGGGGAGCTGGAAGTTGTGCCGGAGATGCGCAGGGGAGCGAAGACCCCCTTCCTCTTCTACACCCTGTTCGCCTGGGCGCTGTACATTGCTGGAGTGGTCCTGCTGGCCCTCGGACTGGTGAGGCCTCCAGCCTGCCACAGCAGCTGCTGGCCGGTTTGCCTGCCTTTGCTTGTGCCTAGCTTGCACCGCCTGCTGAGCTTAAAAGGAGCACCCGCCCTGCCGCCTGCGCCAAACGACCGGCCCTGCCTGGCACCCAATGCCCTGTCTGCAGCACCAGTTTGTGGAGAACTCGGTTGCAGCCCTGGCCACGGTGAGAGAAGGGTGTTTTGGGTGCTCGCATTGCATGCATGCGCTTGAACACTGCTGGCCTGCTGCCCCACACTAAACCTGCTGCACCCTGAAGTGCTGGCCGCCATTGCGCTGCTGACCCTGGATACCCCTGCAGCACGTGGCGCGGCAGTCCAGCGTCATGGACGTGATAAAATGGCTAATCATCGCGTGCATGATCATTATGGGCAAGTACAGGAGGAGTGTGGAATTGTCGTGGAGCGATGGTGCTGGACGTCTTGTGCAGCACACATGCATGGGGAGTGTGCTCGCTGGCAAAGTGCCGTCAAGCTGAAGCGCCCCCCCCCTCCCTCATCTGCAGGATTCTTCGACATCACCGCTGCCTTTGTCATCCTCATCGCGCACCGCCCCCGGATTGGAGTGCGCAGGTGGAGGTGCGCAACCGCAGCCTGCCGAGCTGCTTGTCAGGGCACACGCATGCCTGCTGATAGCATGTGTGTTGCGGCGCACTTTGGTTACCGCGCTGGCCATGCATGCCTGTCAGCGAGCATTGCGACAGCCTCAGCCTAACCTGACTTGGTCATTGTGAAGCAACACACACATCTCGGCAGAGTTGGGCCCAGCTGCCATGCACTGCAGTTGCCGCAACCCACTGTATTCGGCAGCAGTGCACCGCCACGCCTACAAGCTTCACATCTATATGGCTGGCTGCATTGTGCTGTGCATCTCCATCGTAAGTGCGGGGCTTCGGGCAACAGCACTGCTTGTGACAACTGGAGACAATTACGGCCCGGTTGCGAGTCTGATGGGACACTGCGCCTCCACCACCACGCATTCCTAGCCTGGTGGACAATGGCACCCCTGGGCCCCACCCTTCAACTGCATGCAGTCCACGGTGCTGTTTGGTCTAGGCCTGGTCGTCACTGTGGTGCAGCTGGCGGTGCGGCTGGTGTGCAGCCAGGTGGTCAATGTCAACGTCGACGGCGTCAGCTCCGCTTCCATCTGCATCTCTGTGCCGGCTCTCCAGGGTGCGTCACTTGGCTGACATGTCTCTGCCGTAATCTCGTACCAACATGCATGGAAGGGCACCCACTCGCCGCCAAATGCTCGCCATCCTGACCTTTGCCGACCTTTGCCGACATCTGCTCGCCTGCAGAGGAGCCCATCTGTGGCTGGCAGGCCATGGAGGTGTGCTATGATGCGACCAAAATGTGAGAGGGCGGTGGCAAGACCTGAGTGCAGCTTGCTGCTGAGCTCCTGCGCCTACCAAGGGGACCATGTTCCCGGCCCTGTCCCAACTTCCTGCGCCTCTGCTCACATGCCGGCCGCCCATCTGCTTCCCCTGGCAGGGGCGTGCTGCTGATGGTGCTGGGCTCCATGCTCCTGCTGTGGAGCCACGTCATCTGGCTGACCATCCTGCTCCTGTCCATGTGAGGGGCTGGGCCACTGGCACAATGGGTGTGGCACATGGGTGGCGCTCAGCCCGGCATGCGCAGGAACCAGGCACCCCCTGCCTTCTCTGGTGGACGCCTTGTGCCCTGTCTCCACGAGGACCTGCCCCGCTGCTGCCTGTGCTTCCTGCAGGTGGCGCTTCCAGAAGCTGAAGGTGAAGACCGTGCCTCAGGCTGGGGAAGCGGAGCTGCCTGACACTGCCGGTTTGGTTGGTGCCGGCGAGGCTGCTGGAGGCGACGAGCTGCAGGACCACGACTGAACGTCCCAAGTGTACACCGCTGTTGCCTGCAGCGGGCAACGCTGACTATTCACGTTGACTTGCCCATCTTACGTGCTATCACTCCACCCGGTTCCTTGCCATCCAAATTGGTTCGTTCACATGCACCTTCACATCCCACACCCGCCGCGCACATTCGCCACTTCATTTCGTTTTTCCACGCATTGAGCTTGTGTCTGATCGTGGGGTTTGGCTTTCCATTCAAGCAAATTTTACAATGCCCAAGCTCTTACTCGCCCTTGGTGGCCACCAGGCAGCCCATGAGGCCAAAGGCGATGGGGTAGTGCACCGCTGTGGCAAAGCCGGCCTGCCGCGCCAGCGCCTCCTGCTGCGGCCCGCTAGGGAATCGCTGGATGGAGGGCCGCAGGTACCTGGGGTGCAGTAAGAGAGGGTGACAACCAGAGTCGGCTTCCATTTACGTTGTTCAGTCAGTGCAAGCATCGCACGTGCTGCAACTGCACACGACGCCTCTGACGGCGCCACCCTCCCACTCACTCGTACTCCTCTGCCACCCCCAGCTGCCGCGCCCGGGGCACCACCAGGCTGTCCAGGAAGAAGGCCTGCAACCAGGGTGGGGGAGGGGGAGAGAAGGGTGGCATCAAGGCGATGGAGTGCAACGGCGTTGCATTGTGCAACATCAAGCAAGCAGGCGCACGATCCTCCCGTGCAACGTGCACAGCACACCGCAGGCACTCTCTACCCACCTGCGTGGCATCCACCACCGGGTTGTCTGCCGCGTTGTTGAAGTCAAGGATGGCCACTGAGCAGCCGGGGCGCAGCACACGGTGCAGCTCCTGTGGGCACACCGGGGGCGGGTGGTTGGGGCGATGCAGCGCCTCAGAACGCCAATCATGCGGCTTCCACCGCAGCAGTGCGAGTGGGTTTACCGCTGCAGACTTGATTGACAGTGGCAACACCAGCCCAATGGCCGTGCACATCATCACCATCTCACCCACCCACCACCCACCCACCCGCAAGGCCGCGGGGATGGAGGCCACGTTGCGCAGGCCGTACCCCATGGTGGCTGCGTCAAAGCTGCAGTCCTCAAAGGGCAGGTCCATGGCATCGCCCTGCGGCAAAGGGCATTTGGGAGACTGGATTTCAGTGGGTTTCCAAACAGACTTCAGCCACCGCAGCGGCTGTCAACCTCCGGCAGCCCTGCCAGCTGCTGGAAGCCTGCTTCCAGAGAGCACCTACCCAGCCAGCCACCCACCTGCACCCATTGCATGTTGTAAGCGGGCCCCAGCGTGGCCTGCCGCTGCTGCTGCCGCCGGCCCGCATCCTCTAGCATGGCGTGTGAAAAGTCGAGGCCCACCACGCTGCCGCTGGGCCCCACAGCCTCCGCTAGCCGAAACGCGAGGTCGCCGCTGCCGCAGCACACATCCAGCGCGGCGCCGCCGGTGCGTGCCCCGCTCCACTTGACCGCCATGCGTTTCCACACGCGGTGCAGGCCCAGGCTGAGCTGGTCGTTCAGCTGGTCGTACACCGGTGCGATGGTGTTGAACAGGCGCTGCCGCTCTGCGCCCTCCTGGCCCGGCGTGAAAAAGTCGCCGGCGGCGGCAGGCGGCGCCGCGCCATCCTGCTGCTGCCGGGGCGGCGCGGAGTGCACGAGCTGCTGATGCCGCGGGCTTCGCCTGGCTGGAAGCGGGACGCCGTTGCTGCTGCCTGCGCTCGGCTGCGCCCGCAAGCCGTGCACAGTGGCGCCCTGCGGCGCTGAAAGCACGCCAAGACTGCTCTGCATGGCTGCCTGACAACGATGATAAGGTTCAATTCAGCAATGCGAGCTGTCTGCAACCCAATCCTGCCCATGCGGCCCAGCGGCGAGCTGGCGGCGGCTGCCACCGGGCGCCTTTGAGCTTGCACACCCTGCCTGCTGTGCCCGCGTCACTCAGCGATTCCGATTATATGTCGGCAGCACCGAATGGAGCAGCCGTGGCGGGCCTTTGCTTTTGAACCGCAGGTGTCGAGGGGCTGCGCGTGCCTGGAGGTGCCTGCTGCATCGTCGTTTGCATGTCGCAGCGATCCCAGTCCCTGCAGCTTTGGAGCAAGCGCCACGAGCTCCGCCGCCGCCCCGCCGCCGCAGGCTCACTTCCTCCCCAATGCTTGGCCGCCTTGCGGGCTTGCTGCGCCGGCCGCGGACCGGGCCAGCCCTGCTGCTGCTGCTGCACCTGGCGGCGCTGGGCCTGTTCACGCGTGGCTTCCTGCTCACGCGGGTGCACCTGCCCCAGCGCTCGGCGGCGCCCGTCGACGGCAGCCCCGCTGCAGTCGCTCCCTATGACCGTGTCGTGTGGCTGATGATTGATGCGCTGCGCTACGACTTTGTGGTGGCAGACGGCCGCTACCGGTGCAGCAACGCCACAGGGGCAGTGTGCCACCAGGGCCACATGCCGCACCTGTCAGAGCTGGCGCGGCACCCGGTGGGCGGCTGGGGTGGGGGCCCATCATGTCGCTTGTGTTGTCCTGGCTTGCTTGTTCGACTAAAAGTGTGACTGTGCATGCTGGCAGTGGCGAGTCAAACCATGTGTGCACCCATCCACGCTCACAGCATGCAATCCCCCCAACCCCCACCCATCCCTAAACGCAGGCATCGCGCGCCTTCATGTTTGTGGCTGACGCGCCCACCACCACCACCCAGCGCCTCAAAGCGATGGCCACCGGCGGCCTGCCCTCTTTCTTTGACGTCTCCAACTCCTTCACCGCCGGGGAGCTGACCGATGACAACTTGGTGGACCAGCTGGCAGCGGGCGGGCGCAGGCCGGTGCGTGTGGGTGGCAGTGAACACCGGCTGCCCTGCATGTGTGCTGTTGCGCGTTTGTCTGGCCCGTGGGTAGTTGCTGGGCACATAGGGTCTGGCTTGACGCACCCCAGTAATGCGTGCTGCTCCCGTCTGCGCAGGCGTTCCTGGGTGACACCACGTGGGCGCAGCTGTTCCCCAGCCAGTGGGCCTGGTCACGGCCCTACCCCTGCTTCAACGTGCGCGACCTGCACACAGTGGACGACGGCGTGTGGGAGCACCTGCTGCCCGCCCTGCAGCTGGACGGCTCGGCAGCAGGTGCTGCTGGCAACAGCACGGGGGTGGGCAGCTGGGGCGGCCTGCTGGTGGCGCATTACCTGGGTGTGGACCACTGCGGCCACACGTATGGAGTGAGCAGCGAGGAGATGGCGGCAAAGCTGCGGTGAGGGGCAGGGGGAGTGGGATGGGCAGGACAGTGGTGGGATGAAGCTGCAGAGTTGCTGCAACTCACAGAGCTGCCTGCCGCTCCAGCACGCCCTGCGTGCAGCCAAGACGGCTGATTGCCGTATTCCCGAGCCTCCCTGTGCTCGCTCCACGCCTGCAGGCAGATGGATGACCACGTGCGGCAGGTGGTGGCCACCCTGGTGCAGCTGGCGGGCCCGGGCGGCCCTCACGAGCGCACCCTGCTGCTGGTGTCGGGAGACCACGGCCAGACGCTGGGTGGGGACCATGGCGGCGGCAGCCCCGAAGAGGTGGACTCTGCTCTAGTGGCTGTGGACATCAAGGCGCTGCGGGATGCACAGCAGGCGCAGCAGGCACAGCAGGCCAGCGGCAGCACCGGCGCCGCCGCCGCACTGGCGGCTCTGGGTGCCAGCGGCTTGGGTGCGCCAGCGGCCTGCCGTGCCAACTGCACCTGCGGCGTGGAGCGCAACCAGTGCGCCCCCGACCTGCCCCAAATGGACCTCACGCCCACCCTGGCAGCTCTGCTGGGCCTGCCCACTCCCTTTGGCAACCTGGGCAAGCTGTCTGCGGAGCTGTGGCAGCTGGCGGCGCCACACCTGCCTGCAGCTGCGGCAGGCGCGGTCGGCAGCAAGGATGGCCTGCTGGCAGCCTGGGAGGATAGCTTGGCGGCCGCCCTGCTGGCCAATGTACGGCAGGTGCACACCTACCTGCACACCTATGCCGCCACGCCTGGAGCCTCCTTCTCTCGAGCTGCCCTGGCTCGCCTGGACGAGCTGGCGGCTGATGCCCAGGCGGCGGCAGGCGGCATGGCGCAGCGCGTGGCCAGGCAAGCGCTGCTGGGCGGGTGTTGAGGCAGGCGTGGTGCCTACTTGAATGAGCATTGCCGCTGTGGGCATTGCTTGACCTAGAACACACCACCTTCCATTCCCCGCCCTCTGTCGTTTTGCAGAAGCTACGCGTACCTGGAGGCCGCGGCGGATGTTGCACGGGAGCAGTGGACGCAGTTTGGCGACGCCTCCATGTTTGCAGGAGTGGCCCTGTTTGCCGCCGCCCTGGTGCTACATGCAGCGGCAGCATTTGGTTCATTTTCTGGTGGCAGCAACAGCAGCAGCAAGTCTGCTGGCCAGAGGCAGGCTCGGTCCAGCAGCAGGATTAAGGAAGGTGGGAATGAGCCAGCTGGCAACACCAGCGCCACAGCCGGCCGCCTCGCAGCAGTGGCGCAGCAGGTGGCGGCCTGGCAGCTGGTGGCCCGCTGGCGCCCCGGCAGCCGGGTGCGGGTGCCCACGCTTCGGGCCTGGCTGGCGGCGCTGGCGCTGGTCCACGGCCTGGGCATCTTCTCCTTCTTCTACCTGCTCAGCGAAGGCAAGTGCTTGGCAGCGGGCCCAGATCGCGCTGAGACTGCTCAGCTCACCTGGCCTGAGCGGTGCTGGTAGGCAAGCACCAGGCTGGTTCTGAAGGCCATGCTGCCAACTGCTGCTCCTCGCCCTGCAGGCCGCAATGTGTCCATCCTGGTGGGCGCTGCCTGCGCCGGCTTGGCACTGGCCGCTGGCCGGGCCGCCCGGGCCGCTGGCAAGCCTGTGAAGGGAGTGGTGGCCATGGGTGTGGCCTCCCTGCGCTTCAATGCACTCATGACCGTGCTGGGAGTGGCGCACCACACCGGCCAGGTGCGATGCGCCATGTGCGGCGGAGAGGGGACATGATGTGCCCTGCTGCATGCAGGCTTGGCCACGCTGCCGCTGTCTCTTTACATTGGCATCCTTCTCACGCTCAAAGCCACCTCTGGCGCTCCTTGCACTGCGCAGGGCTTTTGGGCGCGCCTCACTGTGCACGACCCCCAGCCAGCGGGCGATGTGGAGCGCGGCTGGCATGGCAGCCTGGCCAAGCTCAAGGCCCTGGGCACAGCAGGCATGGCGGCGGCAGGCCTGGATCGCCTGCCGCCAGCTGTGCTGGCAGTGCTGCAGCACAGCCTGCTGTGCACGCTGCCCGTGCTGGCGCTGGCGGCGCTGACGGAGCGGCTGCAGCGTGGCAGCTCCCGGGCCGGCCTGCATCGGTGAGCAGCAAGCACACTGAGTGGCTGGAGTTGACTGGAGGGAAGCCAGCTGCTCTGCCGAGTGTGCATGCCCGACGGCCCAGCTGCCCACGTGCTGAGCATGCCCTTGACTGCAACCCCAACTGCCCCATCTACCCGCCTTGTGTCCAGCTTCCTGGTGCTGGCTGCGTTTGCCAGTGCGGCCGCCTACCTGCAGCTGGCGGATGCATCCAAGCGGGGCCTCCTGCCCGAGCAGGTGTCCCTGCAGCAGCTGGTGCAGCAACACACCCTGCCGCTGCTGCCCGCTGAGCTGGCTGCCCCAGCGCAGCAAGCACTCACAGCAGCGCAGCAGCTGCTGGCCTCGGCGTGGCCAGCGGCAGCACAGCGGGGCGCTATGCTGGCCTTCCTGCCGCTGCGGGAGCTGCTGCCTCATGCCACCTACGCGCTGTGCTGCACAGCGGCAGCGCTCTGGCTGGCTGCAGTGACGACAGGCCGGCTGCGGGGCGCTGCAGCAACCACCGCGGCCGCACAGCTGGCGCTGGCCGTGCTGGTGCAGGTTTCTGAGCGTGGCACACCGCTCATCCTGCTACTGGCCCTGCTCCAGCTGGCGGCCATGGCGCGGCTGCTGGCCCGCCGTGCTGAGGTGCAGCCCCCGGGCGGTGCAGCAGGGGTGGCGGGCGAGGCGGCGGCGCTGGTGGCGCTGGTGGCTGCCCAGCTCTTCTATGCCACCGGCCACATGTGCGAGTTTGCGGGGCTGCAGTACACGGCAGGTGCGGAGGGATGGGCGCGCAGGGCATTGCTGTGCTGGTGGAGGTAGAGGCCGAGGGTTCGCTGGGCTGCATCTAGCTGGCGTTGGTGCATTCCTTCCTACCGCTGAGCTGCCCAGCTGTTGCCCCAGCATCTACCTGAAATGGTAACCTCCCTTCCTCCGCAGGCTTTGTGGGGTCAGACGAGTTCCACCTGTGGCGCTCCGGCACACTGGTGGCCCTCAACACGTTTGGCGGCTTGCTGCTGGCCCTGCTGGCCCTGCCGTACATTGTGGAGTACGTGCAAACTACGGCCGGCAGCAGCGGTCCAGCCAAACAGCGGGGCCACGGCACCAAGACAGCGGCAGCGGGCGGCGGCGGCGGCGCTGCGCTGCAGCGGGCGGTGCTGGTGGCTGGCCTGGTGCGAGCCGTGCCCGCGTTTTGCGCCATGCTCAGCGCTGGGGTGCAGCGGCGGCACCTGTACGTGTGGGCCCTGTTCGCCCCTAAATACGTCTTTGAGGCCTGCTTCCTGGTGCTCACTGACCTGGTGCTGCTGCTAGTGGCGGCCCTGGCCTGATGAGCGGGGCCGCGGGCGCTGCTGCCGTTTTTGTATGCCTGGGCAGGTTTGCGCAGCATGGCTCCTGCGTCTTGTAACCCCGCTGGCACTCTGGTCTGTGTGTGAGTGGCATGACTGGCGGGCCCAAACCATGCGATTGGTGCAGCAGGGCAAGCATTGCAGCTCAGGGTGGGCCGCATCCAAACGCCCCGTGCCATCACGGCACAAAGCAGCGGCGCTGCAGGGCCACAGGGGCTTCTGTGTGACGATGTTCTGATTCGCAGGCTTGATATAACAGAATATCGTGTATGGTGCAAGCTATGCGGGTTGCTGCACTCTGCTCGAGTGGCAGACAAAGGTTAGCCGCAGAGGCGGTGGCGGTGCGACTTGCCAGCAGGGCGGCGGTGCTGCTGGCCAGAGCAGCTTGCATGCGGTCCTCGCACCACTTGTTGCACTTGCACAATTCTTAGTGAACTTGCTGGGCGCCCCGCAGCCCATTTAGCGGCCGCTGCAAGCACCGCGACCATCGACTGCGGCGCTGGGGGCGGGATGGGGTTCACGCCGCTCACGGCAGCTGCATATCGAAGCGACTGAGGCCCGAGGGCGGCGCACGAGCGCCAGCATCGCCGCCACCTTCCACCGCCGCCGGCGCCGCCACCTGACGCCCTGCCGCCATGGGTGTCAAGGGGCTGTGGCAGCTGCTGGAGCCGGCAGGGCGGCGCATCAACATTGAGGCGCTGCAGAACAAGAGGCTGGCCGTAGGTGCGCAACTGCCACTTGCAATGACTGCGCCTTGCTGCCACTGCCGCGCCCATCCGCCGCTCTCCCTCCCTGCCACGGCCTTCCCTTGAATCGACGCCCCCTGCATTGTTTGTCCACCATGCAGATGCCTCAATCTGGCTGTTTCAGTTCGTCAAGGCAATGCGTGATGACCGGGGCGAGCCGCTGCACGGCGCGGTGGTGGCTGGCTTCTTTCGCCGCATCTGCAGGTCTGCCCCTGCGGAGCAGGGCTTTTCTGGGCTGCGCTGGCTTCTCCTGTTGCATGGCACCCATGTGATGTGCATAAATGCATGTGCAGCTTGTTGAGCAACTTCCGCTGTGTGTCAGCAGCGTGGCTGCTGCATTTCTACCCTGGCGTGCATCCGCCAAGCTGTCGCCGCCAAGTGTGCCCATGTGCTGTTGCGTTCCGCTCCTGGCAAGCGCAGGCTGCTGTACCACCGCATCCGGCCCGTCTTTGTGTTTGATGGCACCACTCCTGCCCTGAAGAAGCAGACGGTGGCGGCGCGCCGCAGGTCGGTGCTTCAGTGGGGCAGTGGGGTGGGTCACCCGCCTGGCAGCGCTGAAGGCATGCTGTTGAGACACTCTGCGACCCTGATTCCTGCCTTTCCAGCTTCCCAGCTGCCCAGCGGGCTGATGCATGCCCCCCATGTACCATGCCGTGCCTGCAGGCGGCGCGAGCGGCAGAATGTGCAGCTGTCCAAGATTGCCCAGAAGCTGCTCATCAACCAGCTGAAGCAGCACGCTCTAGGGTCTGTGTCCGCCGCCCAGGTCAAGCGAGCGGCGGCAGCAGCCACCGGAGCAGTCAACGGCAGCGGGCAGCCCGCAGGCGCGCAGGCAGGTGCGAGAGGGCGCTCAGATGCCACCGCCGAGGCGGAAGCAGCAGCGGCAGCGGAGGCCGCTGAAGCAGCCGGTCCGGCTTCCCAGGCAGCAGCTGAGGCGGAGGTGATTGAGGTTGAGGACAGCGAGGAGGATGAGGCTGCGGCAGCACGGCGCCGCAAGGGCAAGGCGCCGCTGCTGGAGCCAGCTCGAGAGGCCGTGGCGACGGCAGCTGCTGAGGCTGAGGCAGAGGCGGCGGCAGCAGCAGCGGCAGTCCGGCGGTCGCGGCAGCTGAGGGAGGGTGAGGGCCCCAGCGGGGCTGGTGCAGCAGCAGCAGCAGCAGCAGCGGCAGCAGCAGGTGGCAGCGCACAGGATGCCACAGCAGGGGATGAGCTGCTGGCTGTCCAGCTGACTGCCATGGAGTGGGAGGAGGGCGGGCCAGATGCAGCAGCCGATGCCGCCTTGGCAGCCGCAGTGGCAGCAGCGGAGGGCGGCGCAGCAGCAGCAGCCCCCTCGCTGTTTGTGTCGCGCAGCCAGGTGCGGCGGCAGCAGCAGGCTGCAGAGGGTGGCAGCGACGAGGACGACGAGGAGGGGGAGGAGGAGCTAGTGCTGCCCGAGGTGCGGCTGGTTAGCTGACAGTGCGTAGTGCTGCTATCATTCTGTTGCAGTCATTGTGCGACAGATCACACCCTGCCTCGCCATGCGCAGCCCTGCCTCACTCTGCCTTGCCACCACCCTGCTGCCTGCTCCACACCCGCCCACTCCTGTGTGTTGCCTGTCTTGTTCAGGAGGGCGGGCTGGATCCGGCAGTGCTGTCCACGCTGCCCCCCTCACTAGCCCTGGACCTCATGGGCCGCATGCGGGAGCGGCAGCAGGCCGCCAACCGCGCGCAGTTTGAGGCGCGCGCTGCCGCCCCCAGCTCCTTCTCACAGTTTCAGATGCAGCAGTACCTGGCGGCCAGCCAGTTCAGGTGGGTGGGTGTGATGGGGGTTGCAGAGGGGTGCAGAGCACATGCGGCGCATGCTCAAAACAGGGCCAGAATGCACGGGCGAGTTGGCAAGCTGCCTGGCAACCTTGCGCTTGAGGCTCCCTCTGCGCCCTCCCAACAATGCACTTCCTAGCGTGCACCACACCCCTTCCCCTCCTTCCTTCCAACCCTCGCCAGGCGCAAGGTGGAGGAGGTGAAGGATGCGCTCAATGCCACAGCAGCGGGCGGCTCCGGTGCGCGCCGCATCGCCGGCGAGGCGGGCCGCGAGTACGTGCTGCACAAGGAGCCTGCAGTGGAGGAGGCGGCGGCTGCGCTGGCAGCCCGGCATGCCCCGCAGCCGCAGGCGGCCCAAGGGCAGCCTGCAGCCCCGGGGCCGGAGGCGGCTGCGCAGCAGGGGCCATCGGTGGGCGGGGCTGCCGCCGCCACGGCAGCAGGCAATGGCGTTGCTGGTGCAGCAGCGGCGAGGCCAGCAGGGGATGCTGCTGAGGTGGCTGTGGACGGTGTGCCACAGGAAGTGCTGGACATCTGCTTTGAAGTGGGCCTGGGCGACAGCGAAGGTGAGGAGATTGCGACCAGAGGTGTGTGGTCGCTTTGGGTATCATGACCAGACTACTGCATCCAACCTTCTAGGTAAACTGACTGCGCCCCCGGCCCCTCTGACTGTCCAGGCGAGGCCGACCTGGATTGGGAGGATGTGGATGGCGGGGCAGCCACCTCACAGCAGCCGCAGCAGGCACAGCAGCCGCAGCATTGGCGCGAGCGAGCGGCATCGCGGCAGCGCTACTGGAGCCTAAGCCACGGCTTTCAGATGGGGCGCAAGCTGGCTGCCTGGGGCGAGCAGGAGGAGCAAGGGCAGGCGGATGGGCAGGTGGCGGCAGCGGTAGCAGCAGGTGGAGAAGGGCTGGCGCCTACACCCCCACGCAAGAAGGGCCTTGTGGGTGAGCTAGGGCATGGGCCACTGTTGAGTACAGTTGCTGTGCTGCCCTGTATGGAAAACGTGAGACATGTGCAGGAGCAGCATGTTGTGACAAACGCTGCCACACCATGCAAGTGCCATGACCCCCACACTGCCGAAACTTTTTGCCGTAATCCCCTGCCACCTGCCTGCAGCTCGCAGCCCGCCCGGCAGCCGCTCCCCTGCCCGGCTGGTGCCTGAGGATAATGATGCGCAGCTGCAGGAGGCCATCCGCCTCAGCCTGCTGCCTGACAAAGTGAAGGCCAGCCTTGTGCCGGACTTGGCAGGTCCTGGGCCCAGCCCCGGCAGCAGCGGCAGGCAGGGTGGCAGCGTAGCTGCAGCAGCAGAGGCGTCCCTGGCTGCGTCGGCTGCACGGCTGCTGGAGCGGCGGCGGGAGCTACAGCAGCAGGTGCAGCAGCCCCAGCAGGCAGGGCAGCAGCAGGCGCAGCAGCTGAGCACCAGCATAGTGGACTTGACAGCTGCAGCAGCCAGCCCTGGTGAGGCACCTGTGGCAGCCATGCCGGCATCACAAGCTGGTCAGGCAGCCAGCAGCGATGATGAGGCCAGTGCGCTGCTGAACGGAGCAGCAGGGGCAGGCCAGCCCAGCTGTGAGGCACCACAGCCCGCCTCTGCACTGCTGGTAAGCGTGAACCGGCAGTCGGCACAGCGGCTGGAGGAGTGGCTGGGCGGCGCCAGCAGCCCTGCTGCCGCAGAGGTGCTGCAGGTGACGGACTCAGCAGCAGGGGCAGGTGACAGCCAGCCGGCACTGGGTGTGTCGAGCGTACCACTGCTGGTGCCGGCAGCGGCGGCAGCACCGGCAGCACCTGCACTGGAGGCAGATGATGATGGCATGGAGTTGGAGGATGCGGCGGCAGCTGCTCCCTGTGTGGAGCAAGGGGTGGCAGCAGCAGAGCCTGCAGTCCTGCCCGGAGCATGTGAGACAGAACGAGAGGCAGCAGCAGCAGCGACAGCGGAACCGGTGCCAGCCGCTGCACCTGAGGTGTCGCAGCAGACTCTGGGCAGCCTGGCTGTAGCAGCAACCGTC
Source organism: Chlorella sp. CH2018 (assembly GCA_009928355.1). Classification (NCBI taxonomy): domain Eukaryota; kingdom Viridiplantae; phylum Chlorophyta; class Trebouxiophyceae; order Chlorellales; family Chlorellaceae; genus Chlorella; species Chlorella sp. CH2018. The sequence goes on from VIYQ01001719.1 coordinate 15,130, forward strand.
AAGGCAGTGAACTCAGTTGTTCAGGCTCGGCAGGATGCTGCGGGGCAGCAGCAGGCAGTGCCATTGCAGCCAGCGGCACCCGTGGCAGCATCAGCCGGCACCATAGCGCAGGCAGCATCGCTGCACCAGGCCCCCCGGCCCGCTGCAGCGCCTGCTGCCACTCCTGCCAAGCACGTGCGTTTTGCCAGCACAGTCCAGGTGCGCACCCTGGCGGCAGAGCAGCCGGCAGACCAGATGGTGCCAGTGGCGGCCGAGGAGGATGGCCTGGAGTGGGAGGATGCAGCAGAGGCGCCTGCACCAGCCGCCAGCTTGCCTGCAGGCACATCATCGGTAGCGGCAGCGGCAGCGGCAGTGGCAGTTCCCGCACCCGGCCAGCAGCCGGCCAGCCCTCCTGCGCCTGATCAGCAAGCAGCGGCTCGCCTGCCTGCAGTGGCAGCAGCAGCGGCAGCAGCAGCAGCAGGTGGCGAGGCGGCAGCGCTGGGCGGCTTCTCTGCCGCCGAGCTGGCAGAGCTGGCTGCCATGGAGGACGAGGAGGCCTGGCAGGAGCAGGAGCCGGCGACAGCGGCAGCAGCAGCAGAGGCGTCGAATGCCTGGGGACCGGCGGGGCAGCCGGTAGACGTGAGCTCCACGATGGACGAGCTGCAGGTGCGAGGGGCAGCAGTCTTGCTGGGGGCAGGGCTGTTGCATCGATACCTGCTCCTCTGCTTGTGGGGCAGCACGGGAGTGAGAGCGCCTTCCAACAGCGTGCAGTGAGTGGCCGCCTCAGCGCAACCTACCTCCCATCCCTCGCTCGTGCCGCCAGGCCGAGGAGCGGCGGCTGCGTGCGGAGCAGCGGGCTGCACGTGGGCAGGCGGACACGCCCACCACCGACATGTACCAGGACTGCATGGAGCTGCTGACGGTAGGTGGAGGGGGTGGCTGGATGGGCAGTGCGCCTGCATGTGAGTTGGGCAGGAGGCGTGGCATTGCATGGTGCGCGAGGACCATCCAGGATCGCTGCGTGCCTGGCATGCAGGGTGGCCAGCCTTGCGTGCTCCTTCTTCTTCCTCTTCAGCACAGCCCCTCCCCCCACCTCCCGGCTGGCTCCCCCAGATGTTTGGCGTGCCCTACATCATCGCACCCCAGGAGGCAGAGGCCCAGTGCGCCTGGCTGGACGCCCACGGGCTGGTGGATGGCGTGGTCACCGATGATAACGATGCCTTCCTCTTTGGCGCCCGCCGTGTGTATAGGTGGGCAGGGCGGGACACACCTGGTGCTGCTGCGGCGCGTGCTGCGGGGCCTGCTGCGGGGCCCGCTTGGCATGCTGCCTGGATAGTCACAACTGTGCATCACTTTTCTGCTGCAGGCACATCTTTGAGGACAAGAAGTATGCGGAGGAGTACCGGGCTGATGACCTGGAGGCAAGTGGCTGGCCGCTTAGTTTTGCTGGGTTGAGCTGTGGTGCAGCTGTGGTGCAGCACTGCATGGGTCAGCGGTTACCAGACGGCAGGCGGCATTATGGCACAGCCGCAGGGAGTGACTGGAATGCGTGCTTGCTGCGTCACAGCCTGGTTTCGCTGCTCCCTGCCCCCAGGCCATGATTGGTCTGGACCGGCCCAAGCTGGTGGCCCTGGCGCAGCTGCTGGGAGGCGACTATTGCGAGGGCGTGGCAGGTGCGGGGTGCAGGCAGACGGCTTGAGAGAGCAAGGGGTTCGTGTATCTGTGGTTGTGCGAGCAGGCTTTCAGCGGAACTTGAGCCCCCTGCCCTTCCCACCCAACTCTGCCCACCTCACCCAAGTGCAGGCGTGGGCGTGGTGAATGCCGCTGAGATTGTGAGCGCGTTTCGCGGCCCTGACGGCCTGCGCCGCTTCCGCAGCTGGCTGGACGCTCCTGACGACGAGCTGGTGCGCCTGGCCCGCGGCTCCTCTGGCGGCAAGAAGGGCGGACGCTGGGGCAGCAAGCAGCAGCAGCAGCGGGCGGGGACGGCGGGTGGAGCAGCAACCGATGCCAGCCCAGAGGGCGAGGGTGGAGAGGGTGCCACAGATGAGGAGGAGGAGGAGGAGGAGGGAGCAGACAGCGCTGCGCTGGCTGAGTTCAAACGCAAGCACCGCAACGTGCGGCGGAGCTGGGACGCGCCGGCCTCCTTCCCCAGCGCCGCGGTGGAGCAGGCGTACAGCCAGCCCAAGGTGGACGCCTCCAAGGACAAGTGAGCTGCTTGGGGTGGGTGTGTGGGACCTGTGGGCTGCCACAGTGTGCTGCTGGTGTAAGCCGATCAGAGTGCAGGTTGTGTGGCGTGTGCCCTGTTTGTTTCTGAGCCCCCTGCTTTGCCTCGCCTCACCGCCCACCGCAGGTTCACCTTTGGCCGGCCGGATGTGGAGCTGCTGCGCCAGTTCTGTGCCGCCAAGTTTGGGTGGGAGCCGCAGTATGCAGAGCAGCAGCTGGCACCGGTGGTGCAGGCGTACGACCAGCGGCAGGTGGGGATGTCGGCAGGCTGCAGGCAGGCTGGCGGGTCTGGGTGTGTGGCCTGCTTGCCCAGCCAGACCAACGGGTGCACAGCCGAGTGCAGGCTCCCCTGCAGTGCACTAAGCAGTTGCACCTTGGTGCCGCCTCCACCGCCCTGCAGAGCCAGCTGACGCTGGACTCGTTTGTGGCCACCAGCCAGCGCTTTGCTAAGATCAAGTCGAAGCGGCTGCAGAAGGTGGGGCCAAGCGGGGGCAGGAGGGCGGCTTGCGGAGGGTGGCGCAGAATCTGACGGGCCGCGTTGGGGAAGCCTTTTCATGAGTCGCCCGCTCTGTTCGTGCCCTGCAGGCTGTGGCGGGCATTGCGGGCGGTGCACGCGACGACCTCATGCTGCATGATGGCGATGAAGGGCAGGCGGCAGCTGCGCAGTCAGCAGGGGCCAAGAAGCGCGGCGGCGGGCGAAAGCGCAAGGCAG
>VIYQ01001720.1:0-14215 GCA_009928355.1 Chlorella sp. CH2018
CCGGATCAGCCACCTCCACCTGGGCGATCCGCCAGCTACCTGGGCGCCCTGGTGACCAGCCGCTGCCCCGGACCCCGGGGTCATCGACACCACCCTCCTGATGCACCACGCGACTAACCTCCTGCGGCAGCACAGCTCACCGGCCTCCACCACGGGGTCCCGCTGCAGCTGCGCCGCCGCCGGCTCTGGCGCTGCGGGCGCCGGCTCTGCGGCCTGTACCGTCTCCGCCAGCTGCGCGGAGCTGCCAGACGTGGCGCTCATGGCGAACACCGGCTGTTCGGCTGGTTTAGCGGTCGGCGCCAGGGTGCTGGCACCAGGCGGCGCTGTAAGTGTAAGCAGTGATAAGGATGTTGGCTGCAGTGAGGGCCTGGGGCTGCAGCGAGGCAGAGGAGGGCCCTGCTGGCAGCGAGGTTGCGCGGCTCACCGCTGCGTGCCGCGCGCACCGCCTCGCTGCTTCAGTCACTGCTGGCAGTCAGCCGGTCGCGGAAGGGGGCGGCGCGAGCGGCTGCGGGCCACTGAGGCGGCGTCAAGGGTTGTTTGGTGGGGCGGCTCCCTGTGGCCGCTGCTCAGCTGCTGCACAGTCGAACCGGAGGGGGTGGCAGTGGGCGGTTGTGCCAGCAGCGCCTCCCGATGCTCCACCATCAAGGCCACCGCCGGCTCGCATGGGAGGTCGGACGTCGGCGGCGCCGGAGAGGGGCGCCGGCCCCCCATCTTGTCGACAGCAGGCGGCGAGCTGACAAGTGACTTAGCTGCAGCTGCCAGGCACAAGCTGCCACAGCCCAAGTGCAGAGACCCGGCTTCTGGCAAGCTCACGCAATGCGTGCAAGCCTACAAACCTGCGGCGGCGGCAGCAGGGGCGGCATCGTCGCGACAGTCCCAGCTGGCACCAGGGCAGGCTGGCAGGCCCTGTGTCTTGCCGCACCCTTCCTTCCAAGCCTTGCCGGTTGAGTTGTCGCTGGCCCCACCCCCTGGGGCCCCTCCCAGCGGCCGCGCCCAGTTCAAGCCCCGCCCTGCTGCCGGCGCTGCAGCCCCCTGGGCTCCTCACTGCAGCATGTGGATGGCGGCGATCGTTTCGGCCGCGCTTGCAGGCGCGGCAGAGGGCTGGGCCGGCCCGCCGCTGCTGCCCCGCTCGGCGGCTCGGCGGCGGCGGCCCCACAGCTAGGAGCTTCTGCGGGGTTGCAGACGCGGCTGCCCGCGAGGCCTTTGCACCCATGACCATCACCCGCGCCGATGCCCTCACTGCCGAGCCACACGCTGGGCGGTGGCAAGCACCAGCTGGACGCCGCCGACGGCCGCGCCGTTGTGAGCTGGGGGCTCGCACTGGCTGCGGCTGCTGCGGCAGATGGTGCTGCAACTGCTTCATATTTGTGCCTCGACACACACAGCACACCCAGCATTGCAGTCCTCCTTTGCTGGCCCTTCTGCTGCGGCTCACCCTGCCAACTGACACGCGCTTCTTCGCTCTCGTCTCTCCTCAGCAGACCGCCGCCATCAAGAGCGAGGTGCTGCCAGCCGCCGCCGCCAAGGCTGTGGGGCCGGGCCCGTCCTTGGTGGGCCTGGCCTGCAGCGCGCTGGGCGGCGCTGCGGGCGGCGCCTGCCGTGCCTTTGCCTTTGAGACCGCCTCGCGCATCTCTGGCAAGGAGCACTTCACCAGCACCCAGCTGGCGCTGCTCACCTGGTGAGTGGGCAGGGTTGCGTTGCCAGGTTGGCTGCTGGGCCTGCATGGCGAGTAAGTAAACTTGCGGCGAGTTTGCAGTACGGTAGCAGCATGGGAGTGGCAGGCGGCAGCAGCTGTCGACAGCTGCACCTGTCGTGGCTGGACTCATCGCCCCTGCTCGCTTTCCCCTCCCCTTCCCGCTCCCCCTGCAGCCAGAAGGTGCCCGCCATTGCAGCCGCTTTCCACGAGCTGCGCACCCGCCACCCCACCACCCTGGGTAGCAGCAAAGGCAAGGGCGTGCCTGCCGCCATGCGGGCTGCACTGACCGACCCCGCCTGCGGCCTGCACTGGGCGGTGGCGCGGCTGCCCCAGCCAGGCCAGCCGGGTGACGAGCCAGCTGGCTGCCCTGGAGTGGGCGCCTTTCACCCTGGGCGCCTGAGGCAGCCCTGCTAGCCCTGGCAACCGAGGGCGCCCTGCTTCCAGCAGTGAAGGAGGCGCTGCGCTGCAGGGATGCCCAACAGCTGCCGTCTGGCCAGCGGCAGCTGACCGCTGTGAACGGCAGGCACGATGCCTGCCAGTGTGCTGCGAGCGCAGCAGCTGCTTGATACCCTAGCATGAGCTGCCGTACTTTGAACTCAAACCCTGCCCATGTATCAGCCATCGTTTGAGCGGCATTCGCTCGCAAACTACTCAGCCTGTACTAGCGTGAACTGACCTCCCGATTGTACTGGTTCTAGCGCAAGTGTACTGATAGCCAACCAACCCTCTCCCAAATACGACCAGCTCTTTTGGAGCTTTGACAGATTTGTACTGACAATTATGCGCTGTCTGAAACTTCTTGAAATGTCTTTGCGACTCTGTAAGCTTTTGACCATGGCTGCGACAGCAGTAGGCAGGGGAGCACTCTGCACTCAAGCGCGGCAAGGCATTACATCGCTTTCTCGCAGGCATACATGCCGCAATGCGACAGGTGGCACAGGACGGCATCCGAAGGGCGGTGTGGGCGGAGGCACAGGTGCGGTTACAGCGGAAATGCTGTGCTCGGGGCAAGGGCACTCAATGCAAGGCTGCATGGTGGTGGTGCGCATGGCACACAGCTACTGCACAAGGGGTGCGGCGCAAGCTGCGATAAGCGGGTGCGGAAGCGCTCAGCCAGATTCAGCGGATTCAGGAGGGGGGGGGGGCTCCAGGGTGAGGTGGGGCAGACGCTCCTGCAGTTCGCGCAACAGGCTGGGGTCTGCAGCCTGGATGCCCCGCAGCTTCAGGCACTGCAGGAGCGGCAGTGCAAGCAGCGTGTCTATGCCAGCCTCGCAAAAGCGCAGCTCCGGGTTGTAGGAGATGTCCAGGCAGGTGAGGGCAGTGGCGGTGCTGAGGGTGGGCGGCAGGCGGGTGAGCAGGTTGTCTGCCAGGCTCAAGACGCGAAGGTCTGCAGGACAGGGCCCGAGCAAACTTCCATTACTCATCAGGCAGCAGTGCCACAGCTGGTTTGCGGTCAGTCACTAACACTGGTGCATGCTCACACGGCTGACAAAAGCAGAGCTGCTGCACCCACCTGTGAGGTACTCGCCAGTGGGCAGGTCGGTCAGGCCCTGAGACTCGAGGGACAGGCGGGTCAGCCCGCTGTAGCTGAGGAGGCAGTCGGGCACAATGCCTGGCTTTGCGTTGAAATCGCTGTTGCTCGTTTCCAAGGCGGACAGGCTGCTGGCCTGCTGCAGCAGCACCGGCAGGGCTAGCCCGAGAGCCTCGAACTCAGGAGTAGGATCACAGATGCCCCCGCCGATGCCGCCTTGCAGTGACAGCTCCCTGAGCTGCTGCAGCTGGGTGCACCCCCGCAGCGCTGCCGGCGGTGGCAGGAAGCCGTGCAGCTCCAGCCGCTGAAAAGCAGCTGCCTCCATACCGGCTGGTTGCGCTGCGCGGAGCAGCCGAGAGAGAGATGGCATGCTGTGGTCTGCGCACTTCAGCATCAAGGTGGGCAGCCTGTATGTGCGTAGTGGCTTCCGGTAAATTTCCGGCAGTGCCTCAAGATCGGATATTGTGCCCTGCCACAGCTGGCACGACATCAAGCCAGGCTCACAGTCGCCAACCTGCAGAGCAGCATTGGAGAGCTTGACCGTCAGCATTCCCTGCAGGTGTGAAATTCTAAACAGTGAGGAAATAATGCTGCATTCAGCACGGCGCTATTGTGCTGCAGTCGCCGACATCTGTGCTGCCCGGCAAATGGTCCTGCACAACACACCTGCAAGCCGTCAAGGTTGTCTGTTATGAAGCGGAAGTGCTGCAGGCCGCCAGGGAAGGTGCAGGGCTCCGGCACTTGCAGAGCATCCTCTCCAGCGTGTTCCAGCACCAGCCGCTTCAGGCAGCTGAGGCGGGTGAGCGAGCCCATGGGAGGCCAGCAGAACGCACGAAGGCTGAGGTGAGTCAGCTGCGCCAGCTGCACAATGCTGCCCAGGCCGGCAGTCGTTAGGGTGTGTGTGTCCCAGGGATTCAGCAGGCGGCGCAAACTGCTGCCCAGCGCAGCCAGCGTGAGCGTGAGGGGGGCACAAGAGGAATCCTCTGCATGCATGATCAGGCTGGTGATGCCAGTCAACCGCTGCAGCGCTGCGCCTGCTGCCTCTAGGAAGCTTTTGCTGCAGTACCACAGCTCCAGCTCGACCAGGCGGCTAGGGTTCATGGCTGCCAGGCAGGGAATCAGGCTGAACTCGGCTGCGTAGTTCTCGTTCTTCCAAACCAAGCGCACCGCATGCCGGCCCACCCGCTGCAGCAGTGCCGCCTTTTGCAGCTCCTCCTCGCTGGGGTTTTCGGGGTCAGGGTCGTACACATCGGTGGCCCTTAACGTGTGCCACAGCTGGGGCTCGGCATAGGCCAGGCGGCGCCAGCGGTGCGACACCAGCGTCATGTTGGGCCTGCATGGCATGGCAGGGACCCAGCACAATTGCGACCTTGCCGAGGCTCTGCACGTGCCAGTCCGACTTGCCACGCGCCGCGCACCGCTGGATGCAAGACGGGCCACAGACTGCATGCTCACCCGTGCTCTTCACCGGCCAGCACCATGATGTGGCCCAGCAGGAAGTCGGGCAGGTCTTCAATGGAGCAGGTGGGCTGGTCAGGAGCCGCGGCGGCGGCAGGCGGCGGCGAGGGCGGCATGGCGGCAAGGCTCCAGAGGTGGCGCTGCGCAGCGCGGCGGCGACCGATCTGCTGTGATCAAGCTGCTGCGGCGTTTGGAGCTGCGTCTGCGGTCGACAGGGCCGCGCGGTGGGCAGCCGGAGCTGGGGACGCTGAAAGAGAGCTTCCTGCTGCAGTGCGGTGTCTGATCAGCTCGACAACGCTGCCAGTGAACCACAGACGGAGTCAGGCCGGTGCGGGGGCGCCATGAAGGCGGCGCCCCGCTGCCGCCGCTGAGATGGGCGGCGTCTCGCCCTTGAGCAGCCAGCGGGAGCCGCGCATTCTGGTCTTTACCATTGTGTCCCAAAAACTCAAGCCAAGCCGCATGCCGTATGCCTCATGGCCTCATCTTGAAGACCCACTACCCCAAGCATGTTCTGCAGCTCGCAGTTACATGTCACGTGCTTGACACTGGCTGCCTGCTGAGCCACAGAGAGCGGTCGAGGGAAGTCAAGAGCTGGTAGGGAACGCAGGACTGGTCAGCAGAAGGTGGAGCGGGGAGAATGAGAAACTGGAGGGTGCAGAGCCAAGTGAGGAATGCAAATGAGCTGTTGTGTGTGTGTTGGCAGCGCATGTGGTGACAGGGAAAATCCGGCGGCGCCAAAGCACACAGCAGCACAGCGGCAAATGAAAGCGAGGGTCAGAAGGGAGCAGCGGCAGAGTGTGTGGGGCCAGCCATGCTGAGCGGCTGCAACCAGCCAATGTGCTTGTTGCAGCCGTGCTCAAGCCGCCATGGCTGTGTGCACTCATGAGAACAGGTCTGCATCAAATTCGTACTGCAGGCCCGGCGCCGAGCCACCGCCCTTGCCGCTGCCCCTGCTGCTGCCGCCGCTGCCCTTGCTGCTGCTGCTGCTGCTGCTGCTGCTGCTGCGTGTGCGCCGCTGCTTCTCGCCAGGCTGCTCCTGCATAGAGGAGAGGCGGGAGCACAAGGTGCATCAGACTGCTGCACCTGGCACGTGCCAGCAAGCGCGAGCAACCCGCAACCCAAGCCAGGCATGGTGGCCAGCGCCACCTGCTCCCCCTCCCACCCTACTCTCATCCCACCACTCACCGCTGCTGCTGCCGCACCGCTGCCACTCTGCGCATCCTCCTCCCCATCCTGCACGCCAAAGCTGCCCAGATCGCTGATCAGCTCCTCCAACAAGAACGAAGAGTCCTCCTCCTCGTCGTCAGCTGCCGCCGCCGCCGCGCTGCCGCGCGCCGCCGCCTCGCCGCCGCCGCCTGCATGCCGCGGCTGCTCCTCCTCCTCCTCCTCTTGGTCGGCAAAGGTGGTGGGGTCGAAGATGTCGCCAAGGTCACTAAACACCTCGCGCGCCAGCTCCTCAATCGGCTGGCTCATAAAGTCCTGGGGAGGGAAGGGAGACGCAGGAACAGCAGAAATGAGAGCAAGGAAGGAGGCACGGAGACAGGGCAGGGGAGGTGCGGCAGGGGCACATGAGCGGAAGCACATGCAGACCTGGGGCCTGGGGCACATGAGCGGAGCAGTGCTGCAGAGACACCTTTGGCTTCGTCCTGGCACACACTTTGCAACTTCGACCCCGCCCCCTCAAAGCTGCCCCCACGAGCAAGCCCCACCTGAGCCTCCTCCTTGCCATCCGCCCGCTGCATCAGCTGCTCCGCATACGCCTCCGAGTCAGGCTCCAACGGCGCGTCGCTCGACACATCTGCAGGCAGCAGCGGCGGTGCAGAGGAGAGGCGCGGGTGAGAGGGGCGAGGGAGGGCAGGTGAGGGACGGCAAATGTGTGCGACGGCAACGCATGCGTGTTGACAGCGGGAGGTCGGAACAGGCCAGCAGAGAGGGCAGGGGCATGAGGCAGCAGCGCAACAGCACAGCAGCCGCTCACCCTCCGATGTGGCGGGCAGCACGCCCAGCAGCATGCCCTCCAGCGTCTCCGGAGCCGCGGCCCGGCCGCCCGCAGCCTCCGGCGTGATGCCAAAGCTGGCCAGGAGCTCGGGGGTGACGGGCGGGTGCGACTGGCCATCCACATCCCACGTGCTGACTGCACATGGTGGGCAAGCAGGGGATGGGTGCAGGGAAGCGTACGTGGATACCTACAGCCCTCGTGCGCATGCTGGCTGCACCCAGGCCCACGGGCGGTCAGCCGTAGCAGCAGAGCAGAGCAAAGCAGAGCAGAGCAGAGCAGAGCAGAGCACAGCACAGCACACCACAGCAGAGCACAAACCAGGCACCACACACCCCGCCACTCACCAGCCCGCTCCAGCAGCTGCACGGCGCGGCTGGACAGCAACCCCTCAACCCACGCCAAATGCATTTAACACGCTGCATCAACGCGGCACCGCAGCAGTAGCCGTTCGCTCACCGGCGCGCTCCAGCAGCTCCACCACGCGGGCCTGGTCAAACGCCATCTCCCGCTCAATCTGCTCCTCCTCCGCCAGCGCCACCTCTGCAGCAGCAGCGCAGTTGCAGGCAGCGGCAGGTGTGGGTTCGGCACAGGGCAGTCAAGCTGGGCCGGCTGCCGTTCGAGCTGCTGCTCCTGGGCCAGGGCCACCTCTGCTGGAGCGCCCCAGCAGACAGTACGGCGTAGGCGGTGTGGTTGGGCAGCCACATGGAGCAGGCCTGCCCAGCCGCCTGCAGGCCTTGTCGGCGGAGCAGCAGACCAGAAACGCGCTCCGCACCGCAAATCAGATTGCAAGCACAAGCCTCACCCTCCTCAAACTCCTCAAACTCGTCGGCCAGCGAGAAGACGGCGCGGCACCAGAGCGGCAGCGCCTCGCCCGCCGCCGGGTGCAGCTCCTGCGCAGCAAGGGCGGGCAAACAAACGAGACAGTACGTTAGCCGAGCGGCCCGCCTGCAACTGCACTGCACTGCACTGACACCAAGGAGTGCAACCCCGCGCTCTGTGGAGCGCGGCCACCAGGTCGGGGCTTCCGCAGCTGGAGATGCAGGGGGCAAGGCATGCCCGACCCAGCAAGCTCCAACTGCAACCTGGCTGGACACCAGCTGCAACCAGCTCTTGTGGCCGGACCCACCTCCTGCATGTCGCCCAGCGGGTTCTCGCTGCACACACAGCCCTTGTGACAGCCCCCAATTGCAGCAGACACGTCATCTGAGAGCGAGACGCACACCCACCTCCTGCATGTAGCCCAGCGGGTTCTCGTCGTACTCAAACTCCTCCATCAGGTCGCCCAGCCGCTGCGCCACCGCGTACCTGCAGGTGCAAATGCGGGTGCGGATCCAACATCATACAGGCGCAGAGCAAACGCAAGGGTTCATGGCCCGGCTCAGGAGCAGATCAAACGCAGGGTTTCGCTCCCCTCAAGGGTGCAGGCAAGCAAGGGGCACAGTGGAGGCCTGCATGCTGCCTCAACCAAGGCCATCCACACACCACATGCAGCAGCACTGCATGCCCTCTCCCTTGTTGCCCAAGCGGGCCTTGTAGCGGCAGCGCAGAGTAAACAGCAGCCCGCCCTTGCAAGCACACACGAGCAAGTGCCTTCCAAGCGCCCTCCAGACGCCCACCCCACAGCGCTCACTTGTTGCGGGAGTAGGCCTTGAAGAAGTGGTGCAGCTCGATGCTCTCATCCATCACCTGCTCTATCTGGCCGTCCCGCAGCGCCTGGCACAGAGAGTGAAGGGCAGCCGGAGGGGTGTTGGATCGGGACCGTATATTGCAAGGCATGGGTCACACACAGCACGCCCAACATATGGCCGCTGCACAGCGCCTGACGAAGCGCGGACGCGCAGCAAAGCGCAGGACAGGTAGGGGCATGGCGGTTGTAGCCGCACAGAGGCATGAGCTGGCGCCCACCAGCAGACATCCAGATTGGGTGCCTACCGCCCTCCGCCCAGACGCCAACTTGCAGCCCAGCGCAGTGCACCCATAGCAGCGTCCCCACCTGCACTTCTGCCGCTGCCAGCAGCTCCTCCTCCGTCGCATGCGCCAGGTTGGCCATGTTGCGCAGGCCGGGGGCAGCGTACCGCTCGCGCTCCTGCCGCCGGAAAGAGGAGCCTTCGCCCACCTGCGGGGAGGCACAAAATGAGGCAGCAGGGGAGCAGAGCAATCAGGTGTGGGTTGCAGCCGCTGAATGCAGCGGCTGAGATGAATGGCTAGCCGCGGCAGCGCAGCAGCGCCGTGCGCTCGAGCAGCAGGGCACACTGGGCAGTAGGACAGCCACCGGCCTACTCCAGACGTACGGCCCAGTTGCCAGCAGCCGTGCACGCCAACCAGCCACCAGCTATGCAGCCCATGCATGGACCAGCACCCACCTCGCTGACAAAGTCCTCTGTCCAGTCGTCGCTCTGCAGGGCAAAAAAGTCGCTGCCGCCAAAGAAGCCGTCGTCAGCGGCGCCGGTGCCGCCCGCTGGCGCCGCGCCAAAGCCGCCTGCTGCATCTAGCGCCCCAAACGTGGCGCCATAGTCTGCCGACTCGTACTGGCCGCCGCCGGGGGACTGGGGCCAGTCCCACTCCGACCCCGAGCCAAAGGTGGCCGACGAGAAGAAGGCTGTGGGTGGGTGCGGGTGTGGGGGAGGGCGAGGCAGTCGGTGGGGCGGAGAGGGGTGGCAAGCAGTTGCTGCAGCGTGCACAAGGTGGGGGGTTGTGAGATGCGGAAGAAGGGATGTTTGTGCCAGCCCCGGGGCGGCCCGCTGCTGCAGGGTGGCTGGCGAGCAGCCGGGCAGCGGGCTTCCCACGACGGAGGGAGTGGCGGCACAACTGGCGGGGCACCGGGCGGTGGCACGCCATGACGGCGCGCCGCCGCGCCGGCGCCGGCCGTGGCTGTGCCAGGGATGTAACAGTCCTTTCAGCATGGCGAGGCCGGAGGACCTGACTAAGCCCTGGCGAACACAGCATGGCAGCAGCGAGCAAGCAAGCAGCAGCAGCGCTAGGCTCGGGCGCTCGTGCAGGCTGCTGCCGGCTGTCGCGGTTCCGTGCAGGCATGCGGCAGACCCCACCGCACCAACTCTCCCGGAGTGGGTGCTGCTAAACTGCCCAAAACCCCCAGCGGCAGCCCCTGCGGCAGCAGCGCTCACAGTCGTCCAGCAGGTTTTCGGGCGGGTTGGCGGGGTCAGGTAGCAGGTCGGCCAGGCTGTCCTTCTCCGCCGCCAGCGACTGCGGCAGCTCGTCCGCCATCGCAAACTCGCCCATCAGGGGCGCATCAGCCGTCTCCTCGCCCGAGCGCTGCGAGCGCCGGCCCCGCGCTGCCACTGCCAGCGCCCCGCCATGCCGGCGCCTGCAGGAGGGAGCAGCGCGGTGCATCGGCACTTGTGGCCCCTGAGCCAGCCATCGGCGGGCGGCGGGAGGGCGCCGCGGGGCCATGCAGACCGCTCGTGAACACCGCCCCTACCTTGCGGGCCTCGCCGCGGCTGCCGCCACGGCAGCGTGCTGCAGGGCGGCAGCCGCTGCCATGCTGCGGTGCGCCAGTCTCCGTGAGCCCGCGGTGTGGTGCCGCTCACTGCTGCCGCGAGCTGGAGCGCGCCGCTTGTGTGGTTGGCGTGGTGAAACGCAAGCTGAACGGCTTGGCAGGGTATGCAATATGCGGCTCCCGTGCGCCGTGGCCTGGCCCAGCCTGTGGCACTGGCGCTGCCGCCGCTGTGCTGCGCCCAGGCGGCTGGCCTCGCCGAAAACCGGCAAGCTCAGAGGGGCCCGTCTCTGATGTTCGGTGCATGTGTATTACACCGCATGAGGTGAGAGGCATCGTCAAGCCCAGGGGGCGCAAGCTCAGGCGCCCCGGCGGCGGGCAAACAGCAGGAGACAGGGAGCGCGATCGGGAGGGGAGCAGCGGGAACAGGAGGGCAATGTGGCTCGTGCGCACATGGCGCTGCACAGCGCAGCACCAAGCACAGCCAGCTCAGGAGTTGTAGGGGTAGAGCTTGCGAGGCGGGGTGGCGCCGTCGTCCACAAGGCCCCGGCCCACCAGCCGTCCGCCCGTCAGGTCCACGCTGCAAGCGGAGGGGAGCCAGGTGAGGCCAGCAATGGAATTAACAATCACCCAGAGTTGGTGATCATGCAGCAAGGAGGATGGGAGCAAGGCAGGGCTGAGCGGGGCTGCCAGCTTCAGCTGCATGTTCAAGCCCGCAACAGCTGCATGCAGCGATGCGCATCATTGCTGCATGCGAGGGCGACACCCACGCTGCCGTGCCTCAGCTGCTCAAGGGCCGCTGGCGACAGCAGCCAAACCACAGCCCACAGCCCAACAGCATGCACTGCTGCTCACATGGCGGACGCAAACGCCAGTGCCGCAGCCGCCTTGACGGCCGCAGGCAGCGAGCCGACTGCGGTGAAAGGGTGCGGGCGGCAGGCTCTGGTCAGGTCGTGCCGGTCGGAGCACCCAGGTGTGGTCTGCAAAACCTTCCAGGGGCCTGAAAACCCTTCCAGGCACTCTGCCCATCCATTTGTGGCAACCACAACCGTTGTCCCAACCCACAGCTGATGCGCGCCTGCCGAAGACCTCCGACCTCGGTCTCAGCATTCGCTCAGCCCTGCCATTACCCAGCAACCATCCACCACCTGCCGGCACCCAGCAGCATCCCCGGGCAACTCACTCCGAAGGCCCAGGGCCATGCCAGAGACGGCGCCCGCCAGCACCCCGTTCCATGCATCCTTCTTGCCCCGCGCGCTCTCCACAAAGCACTGCGGGTGGAAGGGATGGCGGCAGCATCAGCGGCAGCAGGGGAACGCATGCTCTCCGCAAAGCTGCGAAATACCAAGCGCAGGAGGCGCTCTCTCTCCACGAAGCAAACCGGCTGGCACAGATGGAAGCGTGCAGTCATGCGCAGGGAGCTTCAGGAGGGACGGCGGCAGCATGAGCAGCGGCACTGAGCACACATGCAGTGCCACAGGGAGGTGGCAAGGCAGCGGCAGCCTCCGCGTCCACACCGCAAAAAACCTCTCTCCACCCAGCAACAGCAGCCACTCACGTCCACCGCGGCAAAGGTGCCGCCCACCAGCGCCAGCGTGGTGCCGTACTGCGCCATCTGGCTGCCGGTGCGCACAAGGGCAGGCCAGGCGGTGGGCACCTGTAGGTGGGGTGCGGAGCAGACGTGGGTGAGCGCATCAGCGGTGGAGGGAACGCACCGAGCAGGTGATCCGGCACGCTTGAGCTATCACGCTACACAGCACCTGCCGCTGCTCAACTTCCGCAGCTTCGCTGCCACACTCAGCAGCCAACATTCCAAGCAGCTCGCCTTGATGTCGCCCCAGTTGGATGCCACAGCACCGGTCAGCGCGCCTGCACACAAACAGAGGGCGATTGGGCGGGCGGGGGAGCTTGGTGGAACCGCCGCAGCACCAGCCACAGAATGCTGCTGCACGGCCCACAGCTGTGCAGCTTCTGCGGGTTCGTGGCACAGCCGATGGGCAGGCAGTCCATCTGCTGCTGCTGCACCGCCACCCCAGCTGCAGCCCGCACCTGCCGCAAAACCCACGCCGACACCGGCGCCGATGCGGCTGGGCCAGCTCTGCTCATGCACCTCCACCGGAAGGCTCATCCTGCCTGCTGCTTGCTGCTCCTGCTGCTAAGAGGCTGCTAGCGGCACCCGCTGGGCCTGCGCAAAAGGGACGCAAAAGCAGGGTGCGGGTGGGCGGCGGACAGGCGGCGGCTGGGGGTGGCGTCGGCTCATCCTGCCGCGCAGCCAAACAACTGGAGAGGCGACAGAAACCACGCTGTAGCACGCCTGGAGGCTCAAGCAGCTGCAGGAGCGCGGGCCCGCTGCAACCCCACCTGCGCAGCGCTCCTGACGAGCCTGACGCCGGTCTGGCCTGTAAATCGCGCGGCCAGCGCCTTTTCCAGCTGCCCAGTCGCTGCTCGCAGGCTCGGTCGGGGCGCGCTCGGGACCCTACTGCTCGCAGGCGGCTGCACCCTGCCTCTGAGCTCGATGCGCGATCGTCGGGCTGCGCCTCAGGCGGGCGGTGGGGCCGCTTGGCATGGCAGCTGCTGGGCCTGCTGGGGGGCCGGCAGTGGCGCCCTGGGCGCCTTGGCGGCCCTGATCAGCACTTCCAGGCATTTCGCGGCGGTTAATTAGATTCTACGGGACCCTGGTGGCCCTGCCGAGCTGCCCCACGCCCGTCGGGTGCCGCTGCTCGCCTCTGGGGAGCCTGCAGGTGGGCATGCACCGCCCCCACTGTGCTGCATGACAGCAGTGGCGATGGCAAGGGGGCCAGCACCCTGCCAGGGAGCCTCCACAGCTGCCGACGCACTGCCGCCGCCGCCGCCGCCGCCGCCGCCAACACACCGGCCCTCCAATGACACATTGGAATGTTCGTCATGATGTATTTTCGCTCCCATGATAAATGATGCTCGCTCCCATGATGGATTGGAATGCCCGCTCCAGTCTGCAGGCAAGCACGCGATCTGCAGCTCTGCAGCCGTTCTCAAGTCGGTTGTAGCCACCATCAGCAAGCCCAGCGCGCCCTCGCCGCCCGCCAGCAACCTCGCGAGCAGCAGGAGGCCTGCCGGTGAGCTGCTGGCAGCGAACCACAGTTGCGACGGCCATAGCTGCCGCATGGGGCTTGCCGTGCCGTGCAGGGGGCCAGTTTGTCACCGCCGCCGCGCAGCCGCCGTGCAGCACACCCTGCCGCCGCTGCCTCGCAATCGCGGTGCTGACCTGCTCAGCGCCCCTTGCGTTCTGATCCACACCTGCAGGTTTCTGTTTCAGCAAGCAGGATCACTATGGTCAGCCACCCAAAGCTAGCCACTGCACGTGATGCTGCCCGCGACGGCGATGCAGCAGGCGTAGCGGCGGCTCTGGCCCCTGACTCGCCACCTGACCGCGCTTTGGTCAATGCCCTGGGCGTAGCATGCGACAACGGGCTGGACAGCTGCGTCAGGGTGCTGCTGGAGGCTGGGGCGGACCCAAACTGTCAGGTGCCACTAAGCGAGTGGCAACTGCCCACACCGCCGCTGCACGGTGCCAGCTGCTGCCGCTACAGCACCGGCACTCCGTGCATGGCACTGCTGCTGGCTGGTGGGGCAGACCCGCTGGCAGTGGACGGCAACGGCAGCACCGCTCTGCACTACGCGCGCTCAGCCGCCAGGGCTCGCATGCTGCTGCAGGCAGCTCCGCAGACGGCACTGGTGCGGAACAGCAGCGGCCACACGCCGCTGCAGGCAGCCATTGGAAGGCTTTGGGGATATGGCACGACGTGGTGCCTGGTGGCTGAGGCGCCGCTGCAGCCTGTGCAAGAGGTCCTGGACAGCCTGCGCCACGCTCTGGAATGGTTGCAGAGCTTGGAGGCAGCACATGATGCTTCTCAGAGGCGGTACCAGCAGCAGCGCCGGCAGCGATTGGTGTCGCTTGTGCCGCTGCTGGAGGCGCGGCTGGGCCTGGACCTGAGCAGCTGGTACGAGGAGCCCAGGCTGCGCCCCAACCCCTGGCTGCTTCCCGCCCTGCCCGCCGCCCTGGAGCGCTCAGAGGCGGCTGCAGGCCGGCTGGTGCGC
>VIYQ01001722.1:0-17969 GCA_009928355.1 Chlorella sp. CH2018
CCCCGCCCTGCCCCCTGCCCCGCAGACCTGGCACTTCAAGGGCGCATACGCAGTGTGGTTCATGACTGCCGTCTCCTCCAGCGCCTGCATCTACACCGTCCTTCACGTGAGGATCGGCCAGGCCTGCATGACCGCCAACTCAAACAGCAATGTGCCCGCCCGCATGCGCATCAGGCATGCACGCGTACGTATGCATGTGCACCATGCCAGTGCCCCCCCTGGCTCCCGGCTGTGGACCAATTCCCCCCTCCTTCTTCCCTCCATGCCTGCAGTACATCAAGAACAGGTTCGCCCGGGGGCATCGCACAGCATGCGCACAACATGCAAACAGCAGCCCCGCCCAGCTCCAGCTACAAGGCCGCATGCCGCACCCCAGCAGCGTCCCTCCATGCCTGCATGCACGGCCTGCCTGCCTTGCCCAGGCCCCCCTCACCCCTGCCCTCAACCCCGTCCCATCCCGACCTGCAGCCCTGACTTTGCGTGGCGCGAGGAGATGCGCAAGGATGCGGACCAGGAAAACGCCTTCCTCAAGGACCGCGCGCGGGCAAGTGTTTGGGGGCACTTGAGGCAGGGGGCAGTGCAACTCACCGCGGCCTGTGGGGCCAGTTTGGCTAGGCTAGACGCGAACTGGGACACACGGCACCTGCCGGCTCCCAAGCCCTGCGCCTGCCGGGCGGCCACCGCATAGCCGGCTTGCTCCCCAGAGCCTGCCTCACCCCGCACCTGCCCCTACCACATGCCCATTGCAGGACTCGCACGACAACAGCTTCTTCCGCAAGCTTGCCATGCTGCGCGACCGCTCGGTGAGCGCCACCTGCTGCCCCATATGCTTCAAGTTCCATCTGCCCTGTCCGCCTGGCCCTGCGTGGCTAAGTGGAAACAGCACGCACGGAGCAGCCCCAGCTGTCCCGGCCCTTGTGTGCATTGCATGACATCGGCACTCACACCCTGCATGTGCACTGCTAACAGCAGGCTTGTGTGCACACATTGGCTGGCCACACGCCACATGGACATGCCCGGTGCCTGACAGCCTGTTAGCAGCGCCACATGGTCTGCCGTGCTTCGCTCTCCTCTCCCCACACGCCCCGCTCGCCCACGGCTCCCTCCACCCGTCCCTCACCCCGCAGCTGCCGGGCGGCCCCAACGAGAAGGACACCCGCATCTTCCGCTTCTTCGCCTGAGCGCAACACCCAGCTGCTCATGGCAGCTTGGCGCGAGCTCCCAGCGGCCATGGCCTACGCTCCCGGCGGCTCAACTAGCTGCCTGTGGATGATGCCAGCGGGCCGGCCGGCGGCGCAAGGCGGGCGGGGTGGGCCCCTCAAGGCCTGAGGCCTGCCACCCCTCCCTGCTCGGCTTGCGGTGACCACCGGTACTGGTGCGGCAGCGGCGAGCGGGCACCACTGGGGGACAGCCAGCGCAGCGTGGGAGCACCAACCGATTGCCCAGGCAAGGCGCCGCACCCACTCCTGCGCTGCTGCCACCCGCTGCTCGCAGCCACGGCCGCACCTGCGCCCTATGTATGTCTTATTCCCCTCTCGTCTGCACTGCTTTTCCCTCGCCCCCATTTTTGCTTGCCTTGTATGCTACTTGAATGAATTTCGCTGTGCCCTGTGCAAGAGCCACTTGCTGGCCCGCCGCGCACGCGGCGTGGCACCAGGTGCGGTGGCGTGGCCAGCTGGTTTGTGCTGCTCCTGCCCTGCCAGTTTGTTTTGTTCCATTTCCCTGGCGCACCCGGGCCCCGTTGGCCCTCCCTGCATGCGCCCAGGCGCAAGGCGGCGGCGGCCGTGCCCCTCCCGCCGCAGGCCTTGCGCCCTCGCAGGGGCGGCGGCCCCGGCGGCGCCAACTGCATCTAGCCCTCGGGCGCCTTCTTGGGCGCCAGGGGAGGCCCCTGCGCCGGTTGCAGCGGCGTTTGGCTGCCCGGGCCCCGATTCACCAAGCTGCACAGCACACAGCAGACTGTGACACGCAGCCCCGCGAGGCCAGGATCTGCGAGGGCGGCCTCTGGCGGCTGTTTTGCTCTCGCAGTCGCTCCAGCTTTAGGGTTGCCAGGCCACAGCCGGGGTTTCCGCCCGTTTCGCAGCTCGACCAGCCCCCCTGCCTGCTCGCGCCATGGCTCCCAAGGTCTTCAGCTGGAACTTCGTGAGTAGAGTCTCGGGGGGCGGCAGCAGGCCTCGCGCGAGCCCCAGCGCACCTGTCCGCTCGGCACCGACCGGCCCCTCACTCCACCCCCGCCTCCTCCCCTCCTCTCGCAGCCCGGCGCGTGAGTATGCGGTCCCGGATCGCGCGGGGGCGCGGCCGCCGTCTTTGGGTCTTTGTGCCGGCCCGGGCAGCAGCCGCACCTGGATGACTGTCGTGCCTGCAGCGTCCTTGGCGCGCAGCGCAGCCCGTCTTCCTGTGTCGGCCTGCCTCTGGGATCGATGGGCGCGGCGCGGCGCCCGGCAGCGACCACTTCCTCCCCGCCGCCGCCGCCGTTCGAGGCGGGGGTTCGGCGGGGTTTAGCCGACGTTCCCGCTGCCGCCCCCTCCTGCCCCTCCTGCTGCAGTTATGCCGTGCAGTTCATGACCGTGGTGTCGTGCACTGCCTGCGTGTACACCTGCTACCACTTCCTGGCCAAGAAGTGAGTGTGGGCAGAGTGGCGGCCGCCGTGCACGTGGGATGCACGCAATGTGCCTTGTGCCGGCACGCGTGCAGCAGCGCAGCCTGGCCGTCTGGCCCCCCTTCTTTATGCTCGCATGCATCGCGCGTACTCATGGTGCCACGAGCTACGCCGGTTCAGGTCCCGCCTGCTCCTGCTGCCCCGTCACCGTCCCTCCCTCTCAACTCCCGCGGCCCTAGTACCCGCCTCGCTGGTGTGAGAGAGCCGAGAGGCTCACCTCACCCTGCTCACCTAACCCTGCTCCCTCCCCCTCTCACCCCACCCGCGCAGCCCGGATGTGCACTTTGTGAAGGAGCTGAAGCACGACGAGCTGGCGGAGACTGCGCGGTGGTCCCAGCAGGCCAAGGCTGTGCAGGGCAACGTCTTCCGCTGGCTGGCGCAGACCCGTGACACCGCTGCGGTGAGCACCCGCACCTGGCACAACTCTGCTCTTGCGGGATCGGGCCGCCTGAGAAGATATTGCCCAGGAGGGGATGGACAGCGTGGGGTGAGCATGTGCGCTTGCAAGGTGCACGTGCTCATCCGTGCAAGGGCGGGCATGCACGCCCCGAAATCGCGTGCGCTGCTTGTGCCCATGCACAAACATTCACGCTTGCCGCTGCAAGCTGACATGTGACCCTGCCCACCCCCACCCCCTCTTGTGTACAGGGCGAGCAGAAGGACACCCGCATCTTCCGCGTTTGAGGCGCTGCCTTGCTAGGCCGCCAAACGTAGGCGGGAGCCGCCCCGCCGCCACCGCCGGACCTCCCATGCCCCTGGCTGCCAGGGCCTGAGGCCCTCACCCAGCCAGCCGCTGGGACCAGCGCCCCCTTGCCGCCATGATATGCACCCCTGCAGCTGGAGTGAAGCATTGCGGAATCCAATGCCGTTTTTCCACCGCCCTGCTTTTAATATATCTGCCCCGAAGCACGGCTCTGCCGGGCGGGCCCGGCCACCGCCAATGATAACCTGTTCTTTTATGCGTATGTGTAGCATCCCCTCCTGCATTCGCTCAGCGTGTAACTTGTACCAAGCGTACGAGGTGGCAGTGCAGGGCTGAGGCAGCAGCGCAGCGGGCGGGTGTGGGGCGCAGGGCTGGCATATAACACTGGAGGAGGTCAGTCTGTATCAGCCGCTCGGGGGGCACATGCAGGCTTGCACATTACAAATGAGTGTTGGTACAAGGCACTGAAGTATACAAGGCTCATCACAAACAAAAAACTCAGGTACTCTGTCTTGTGCTGCAGGGTGGCTGTGCCCCTTAACAAAGGTGCCGCTCAGCTGCTGCTCAGGTGCAGCCCTCGCGCGTGCACGAGCCGCCGTTGGCTGCGCTCTCGCCGCCTGCTGCTGTGCTGCCGCTGGCCGCCCCGCCCTCCTTCAGCGCGCGCTGCACTGCCTCTTGGAACACCTCGGGAGGCTGCGCGCCTGCACAGGGAGGGGTTGAGTAACACATGGTGCTGCGCTTGGCGGCTGGTGCACTGCTGCTGCATGCTGTGCACCAGTTGTGTGCTGCGCACACGCAGCCCGGCCCCGCAATGAAGCTGCCACCTGAGCAGCGGCAGCAGTGGGCGCACCTGAGAGCGCGTATGCCTTGCTGTCCCCGCTCTGGATGAGGAAGAAGGGCACGCCGCTGACGCGCAGCCTGCGAGAGGGAGGAGCGGTGCATTGCGCAAGGGTCGGGTCCGTAGTGCGTGCAGGGAGCGCAGGATGCAGAGTTGAAAGCACAGGCATTGCCCTTCCGGGCTGCACACAAGCCAGCACGCGGTGTAGCGGCCCACTGCTGCACACAATTTGGCACTGCACACTTCAGCAGCTGCCTGCTGCTGCGCACTCACTGAGACTTGGCCACCGCATCGTCCTGCTGCACTTCTGCCAACAGCTCGCCGTCCAGCTCATCACCACTGCATCAGTCGGAGGAACAGTTTGTGTCCTAGAGTGGTTTGGACAGACTGGAAACTTCAGGCGGCAGAGAGGCGCCAGCAGCTGGCCCCTCGGCTCATCCCCGGTGCAGCTCACGGAAGGGGAACGGAAGGTGCCGAGTTAAGGCAGGCAGCACAGGCGCGCATGAATTGCTTCCAGAGCCAACCCAGCGCAATCCATGCAGCCAGGTGCAGACTGAACCCCTCAACCACCATGCCACCTGCTCAGCACCGCCCAGCTCACCCCAGCGCTGCCTGCAGCTCCGCCTCTGGAAGGCCCAGCTGGCGGCCCACCTCCAGCAGCACTGCCGCATCCGAAATGTTGGCGCCCTCCTCGTAGCTGCAACAGGTGCATGCAGGGGGCAGGAATGCTTCAGTTGACGCTGCCTGGCTGAGCTGAGTACCAGCAGACCTGGCAGCAGCGGTCTGATCACCGACAGCTCCATCCGCTTAACACCCCCGCTCGCCTCTTGCGGAACAGCGCCTCGTTTGCCTCGTGGCTCTTGCCGTGCCGCCGCGCCAGCGCCACCAGCACATGGCCTGCAGGAGTGTTTGGAATGCCAGTGAGCCACCACGCGCACAGGGACACTTTGGAGCCAGCTGTGGCAGAGAAGCGATCGCTTGCAGCACGGGCCTGCAGAGGTGGAGCGAGACCTAGAGGCGCCAACAACGGTGTAAACGATCGCAGTGCCCTAGTGAGGATGCCACTGCCGAGGCGCCTCTCCCAACATGGCCACCAAATGCACCCACCGCACCAGCTACCGCTGCCTTAACTGAGCTGCCTGCCCCTCAGCCCACACTCCACACCTGCACCCATCCACCCACCCTTGACAGTGTTGGCCCGCCACTTCCAGTCCGCAAACTGCACGCCGTCCTCCCGCCCGCTGTTGACCACGCGCTGCATGAGCTGCGGCGCGTTGGGCCCAAACTTCTTGCGCAGCGCATCCTCAATGGGCTCGCCTGCAGGCGGTGGCGATTGGAGGGGGAAAAAGTCTCTCAGTAGGCAGCGCATTGTGCAGCTTGAAGAGCAAGACAGCCACCCGGCGCAAGGTATGCTGTTGCCACACCCGCGCCGGCAGCTTGCTGCGAGTTCGCACCGGCAGAAGGGGCATTCCAGTCCAGCAGGTAAGCGTGCCTGCAGACAGCGTGCGGGCCAGCGGGTCAGTGGAAATGCATGCCTGCCGGCTTCAGGGGTGCACTTGTTGCGCATTCCACTCCCCGGCAATGCTGCCCAGTCATGCTGCCCTGGCATGCTGCAAGCCAGTGCACCGCCCCCGGCCACAGCCCTTCAGCGCACCACTCCTTCTCAGCCTGCACGCCCGGCATGTCCGTCAGCGCCTTGTCCAGCCGCCGCAGGCCCACGTAGCACCTGGGCACAGCACATGAGGTGTGAGGCAATGTTCGGAGGCTGCGCAGCTTGGCAAGCAGGATGGACCCAGCAGACGTGGCAAGCAGAAAGAGCACACGAGCTCCATGGAGCAATTGCTGCCGCTTGTGCCGCTTGATGCTGACGGCGCAACGCTGCCGGCCAACGGAGACCCTGCTGCACCCACCATGGGCAGGCCAGGTCGCTGAACACAGTAACTGCACAGGAAAGGGCAGGGGCGGCCGCGATGACGTCATCTGCGCGCCGGCCGCCACCTTTGCCGGCGCCGCCGCTGGTGCCTGGCTGCCCGCACGGGGGCGGCCCGCTGCCTCAGACACAAGCGGGCACGCGTGCACAGCGCTATAGCAGGGCCAGGGACGCACCCTTGACGCTCTGTGCCATTTTGGTGGTCAGACGGCGCGCCTGCACACGAGCTCCTACTGCGCAGCCTTCCAGTCGCACCGCAGAGGCGAGCATTGCGAGCAAAGGTGCCGAAAGCGGCTGCAGAGCGTGTCCCATGTTGGGCCGGTCGGCATTGGGCCAATGCTGAGCTTGCAAGTGCGATCGGACGCCCCGACACTGCAGATCGGCAGCTGCTGGGTTGCGGCAGCGCTGCAGCGAGGGCCTCCGGCGCAGCCCCTCACTATGGAGGCCGAGCAGACCTCCACCTCGCAGCCGGCCGCCCCGGAGCTGCCCACGCTGACGCTGGACGTGCTGCAGATCGTCAAGGATGCGCAGAGCCTGCACGGCCTCAAGCACTCGGACTACCAGCGCTACAGGCGCGCTGGGCGGCCGGGGAAGGCGCTGATGGATTGCATAATGCCTTGCTGGCGGCCTGCCATCGCCTCCCGATCGCCTCGTGGGCGAGACAGGGCAATAGCTGCTGCCGCCTCCGTGCGCCCGCTGCCGCCGCCGTCCCCGCTGCCTCACCCTCCCTCCCCCAGTCCTCACTCTGCTGCCCGTGCAGGCAGTACTGCAGCCGCCGCCTGCGCCGCATCTACAAGGCGGTGCGCTTCCTGCACGGCCGCGGGCGCTACCAGAAGAAGAAGCTGGAGCCGGAGACGGTCAAGGATGTGCGGTGAGCGCGCGGTTCATGATGGACGGCCCTCCCGGTCTTAATGCTCCCTGCGTGGTTGATGATGGATGGCCCCCTCTGGTGTCAATGCTGCTGCTGTCATCGGTTGCCTTGCCGACCGTCCCCCGCTCTGCCCTTTCATGCGCCCCTGTGTTACGTGAGCGTCAACCACCCTGCACCCTACGCTCCCGTGTTGTTGTGCAGGCACCTGCACATCCCGCTGGTGCAAGCTGAGCGGGCCTGGGCATATGCCATGGACCTGAAGAGCCAGCTGGAGCAGCAGATGGAGGCGCAGGTGGGGCCAGAAGGCGTGCGCGTTACTGAGGAATGTAGCCTTGCAAGCGCTGGGGAGGTGCTCCCCTCTTGGTACCTGCATTGCGGCAGCCGGTGGAGGCGCTGGTGGGCATGCTTGGGCCGTGCCCTGCTGCCGACCGTGCAGGATGCTAGGCTAGAACATGCTGCTGCTGCGGTGCTGCCTGCAAAGCGCCGACTGCCTGCCCGCCTGCCCAACCATCCACCCGCCCACAGAAGCGGCAGCACCTGATCCGCCGTTTGGCCAAGGCGGCGCGGCACGCTGTGGAGCTGGTGCAGCTCACGGCGGCACGCTGCGATGCACGCACGCAGGTGAGAAGAGGGGCTAGCAGCCTGTTGGCAGCGGTGAACCAGCGGGGCAGCCTGTGCAGGCCGGATGCGTTCCAGCAGTGACGCTGCCTGCCTGGTGCTCGACATGCAAATCGTGTACAGCATGTGGATGCTTGGCTTCCTGCAACAGCTGGACCAAGCGCGTATAATGATAGTAGCTCACACCACATGCGCCTGCCCCGACGCAGCTGGAGGCTGAGGCCTACAGCCTGTGGATGGCGGGCAGCCTGCTGCTGGAGAAGGAGAGCGACTGGGAGGGGGCGCTGGCGCGCTTCCTCAGGGCCAGGTGCGCCAGCAACAGGCAGGGCGAGGGGTGTTGCGGCGGGCTTGAAGATGGGGGCACAAGAGAGCGGGAGGGGCTGGAGTGCTTGCTGCAAGCCCTGGTGGGCACACAATGGAATTTGTTTGCGGGGCGCAGGGAGGGCACTTGGCACTCTCAGGAAACCAGGGTTTTGCACGCTTGCAGCTAAACCAGCCAACCAGCTGGTTTGTTTGCTTGGCAGCAACCGCGTGCCATGCCTCACCGCTGTTCCCTCCACACAGACGAGGAGATGTGCTTGCTCTGAGTTGTTGCCTTGCGCCCCCGCCGCCCCCTGCCCGCAGGAAGCTGTTTGAGGAGCTGTCCAAGGTGGGCAGCTTTGAGCAGCAGGCGGTGTGCAAGCACTTTCTGGATCTGGTGGAGCCAACCATCCGGTGAGGGGCTTGCCTGCCTGCCAGGTTGCCAGGCGCCTGCCTGGCGGTTGCTGCAGCAATGCACACATTGGCTGCGGTCGGGTGGAGCTAACCATTCGGTGAGGGGCCTGCAACGGCTCACTTGCTGGCCCGGGCGGAGCCTTTCGGCATGGCGGAGCACCCAGGTGCACTTTGCTGCAGCTGCTGCCTCGACCTGCTGTCGTTTGCCCATCCCATCGCTCCTCCGCAGGTACTGCCAGTACCAGACAAGCCGCAAGGGCGGGGCGGCACCCGACGCAGCGGCGCTGCTTGAATCCATTGGCGGCGGCGGCTCCGACCAGCTGCAGGTCGGTGCTGGGTGCGGCTCACGTAGCATTGGCAATTGGATTGGTAGTTGCAGGCGTGCATTTGCTTTCGGCGTTTCAGGCATCAGCGGGTGCTGCAGCCTCATCAGCCGTTTGAACATGCGCCCGTTTGGCTTGGGGCACGCGTCAGGTGGCTTGGGGCGCATGGCAGGCGCAGTTTCCCGCAGCAAGCTGCCGACACGCTCTAAGTGCAACTGTGCCCACCGCATCCTACCCCCCTGCAGTCCAAGCTGGCCAGCCTGGCAGCACAGGCCAAGGCTGCGCAGGCAGCGTCCACCTCCAGCCTCAGCTGGAATGGAGAGAGCTATGCGGTGCGTGGGTAGAGCGGGGCGGGGCGGCGGTTGGGAGGGAGAGCTGCGCGTTGGTAAGGGCATGGGTGGACTGCCTAGTGCAGTATTTGAGGGGCCCTGCTTCCCCTGCAGCCCCTGGTGCTGGGCAATGAATGATGACAAACCTGATGGCCGGCCTCGTACTGCTGCCCCCTGTGTGTAGGTTCGGGACGACAAGATCCGCGTGCCGCTGCACACCGCCCAGGTGTGTGTGCCAGTTGAGACTGTGTGCTGGAACTCGCTTCTTTGGCCCAGGCTGTGCCCTCAGCTGCCGTGGCTTTGCAGGCCCCTCGGGCAATCAGGCCTGTGGGCTTTGGTCACTCTGCCACCCACCCACAACTCGCCACCATCCCCAATCCGCTGGCCACGTGCAGGAGCTGCAAGGCGAGCTGGACAGCGCCATGGATGTGGATGCGGGCGCCGGCGGCGAGCTGGACACACGCGTGTCGCTCTTCGACCGCTGCATCAACGCGTATGGCGAGGCGCGGGCAGCCATCAAGAGCGCGCTGCAGCTGGGCGCGAGTGAGCGGGGCGGGGCGGGGCAGGCAGGGTGTGCGACGGGGCTGCATGCCGCACTGGCGACTGGCTGAGTTGGTGGGCGGCTGAAATGGACAGTCAGGCCTGCTTCCCTGCAGCTGTTGCATCTGCTTCACACCTCGCTTCCCATCAAACTGCGCAGGCGGCGCGGACAGCGAGCAGGTGCGGCAGGAGCTGCTGTCGCTGGACCGCGCGGTGCAGGGGCTGGCGCTGGAGCTCACGATACGGGTGCGGCTGGGGTGCCTTGCTGGTGTGTACGGGTGCGGCTGGGGTGCCTTGCTGGTGCAGAAACACATGGGCAGTGTGCTTGCGTTTTCATGGTGCGCTGGCAGCTGTTGTTCAGGAATACTGTTGTCGCAGGCTTGCTTGTCACGCCACTTGCCACCCCCGCAACTTGCTTACCGCCCGGCGGCAACACCCATCCCCCTGCGGTCAATGCTTGCGGCAGAGCGAGCTTTCTTGGCTGTTCCATATTCCGCGGCGGCTGCCATAGGCCACAGCCGCCGCGGTATGCTGCAGCTGCACACTGTCCTTCCATCCTCCTTTCACTCACTTGCATGTCCTCCCGGCCATGCCTGCGGCGACACTGCCACAGCCTCAGCCATGCCCTCCTCCCGACACCCACCCTCCCTGCACCCCACCCATGCCCACCTGCCACAGCGCAACCTGTTCCTGGCATCGGACGCCGAGGCGCGCTTTGTGCGCACGCAGCGCCGCCTGCTGTCCGGCAGCAAGGCGGGCGGCAAGGATGGGCCTCGCGAGCGGCCGGCACGTGCAGAAGATGTGGTGCGACTCTACGACACGCTCATTGCCAACGGTGAGGGGGCAGGGGGTACCACAGCAGCAGCGCGCACTGGGCGTACTGCTCTGCTCGTGTGACTGCATGTCATCAAGTGGTGCAGGTGCAGTGGGACATGCACGCTCAGAATGTAGCACAGTACCATACGTAACACGATGCTTTGTTCTGTGTTGTTCGCAGTGCTGGAGCTGAACGAGCTGGCGGGCGATGTGGGCGGCGCCGCGGGCGAGATGCTCATGGATGACTGTGCGGCCAAGGTGGGCTCAAGTGGACTGATGCACAGCTGCACCCCTGTTGTTGCACAGCCGCGCTTCTCTTTGCCTGCTGCCATGCTGTGTCGGACAGCAGCAGTGTGCACGTGCTGCGGCTACCGCCTGCCCTCCCATCTCAACCTGCATGTGTGCAGTGCCCATCAGACCCTGGACAAGCCACTGAATTGCAAGCTGTTGCCGCCACACCCTGTTTCACTCTTACCTCCCCTGCAACCCCCACTGCCCGGCCCCGCAGCAAGCGCACTACCAGGCAGCCCGCTGCGTGTTTGTGGCACACTCGCTGCTGGCAGGCAGCAAGCCTCGGGAGGCGGCCGCGCTGTTCAGCCGCGCCGCCGACCGCTGCAAGCATGCCGCCAGGTGGGTGGCTGGTTGTGGCTTTATGGGGCGGTGGCGCTCGCCGAGGAGGGACGGCAGGCCTGTCCTGCACTGCCCTTGCTGGCAATTGTTGTTCGATGTCGAACAGCCCGACCTGCATGTGCTCACACCTTTGCAAGCGAGCTGCGCCCGTGGCCCCTCTTCTTCACGTCCTGTCAATCCACAGCCAAGCCCAACCCAAACCAACCCCTGTGCAGCCAGTACGAGAGCTGTGCAAAGCCCGACGTGGCTGCGGGCGAGCACCTAGCGGCGCTGCAGGCGGGGGCTGCTGCCTCGGCCACCGTTGCGGCGGCGGAGCTGCGGGCAGGGGAGCTTCGAGACAAGGCGGCGGCGCAGGCTGGCATGGAGGGCATGAGCCTGGAGGGAGAGGCAGGCGAGTGCCGCTGCTGCCGTTGAGTGTGCCAACAGTGGCTGCAGAGAACATGAGTTTACATTGGAGCAAGCGCTGGGAGCGTGCTGGTTTGGGATGCAGATGTAGGCCTTGTGAGCTGGCCGCTGCATTAGTGTGGCCATCTGGCTGCTGACACTCAAGAGCTCGCGTCCACCCTTGCCACGGCCAAACTGTCGCTCCAGCTGCACTTGTGCAGACGGCATGCCTGCCCAGCGTGTCCCTCTCCACCCCTTGCTCCCCGTCGCAGGCAAGAAGCGCGAGCGCGAGGAGTCAGATGGCTACCTGCCGGAGGAGCTGGATGCTTGGGAGGCATTTGTGGGGTCCGGCAAGGGCCAGGCCCGCTTGTGCAGGTGTGTATGGGGACCATCAAAACAAGGGTTGCAGGGCAGAGAGCACTGTGTATGGGGACCATCAAAACAAGGGTTGCAGGGCAGAGAGCACTTAGCTGTGGCTCTCATGATGGCAGGTCAAGTGCTGAGCTGACCACCGGTGGCCACACACATGCTCCATTGCAGCGCAACTAGTGCGGTTGCGTCGCAGTGCCCCCTGCAACCCTCCCGTCACGGGCCCCCGCTGCTCCCTCCTCCCATCGTGGCCGCAGGATCCCGCCCCCACTGCGCGCTGTTCCGGTGCGCCCCATCTTCCTGGATACCGCCCTCAACTACATCCAGCCGCCCGACCTGTCGCACCGCCTGCCCAAGAAGCAGGCAGCCGAGGCGCAGGGCACCTTCTCCCGCCTCTTTGGCGGCTGGGGCGCGCGCTGAGCTGGCGGTTCGACTTGCATGGTGTGCAATGCATGGCGCGTCACAGCCCGATGGCCTGGCCAGGCCTGGCCAGGCGAAGTGGCGGAGATTGGCGGGCTACGCGGTCCCAGCTTCTGGATGCTCCATGCCTTACATCAGCTGAGAGCGACAGTTGTAAATCGGTGGCAAGCAGGCTGGTATGCACAGACAACGCACGGGATCACAGGAGGCGGCACATTGCAAACCGCTATTCTGCGGGACATTCAACAAATAAAAAAAGAAAACTGCTGCAAAACTGGGCGGGCTCCTGCGTAGGCACCACAAGCTCACAACGACGTGTGGGCTTACAACAACTGGTCCAGCATTAACTCCACTCGAACACAGCTCTTTGCCGCCGCCCCAATGTCAAAGGCCGACCGCAACAGGCGCCATGCCATCACTTCCTGGCCTCCAGCTCCTCGTCACTCAGGATGTCCTGCAGGCAGTGCATATGGGGGAGGGAGGTCGGGTCACCTCCCGCGCGTGGCAGCAAGCGGTAGCACAGCAAGTGGTAGCACAGTTTGGGCCAACCGGAGTAGTGCACTGCTCAGAGCGCCCCTGCACTGCCATGCCTGCGGATGACCATCCCCTGCACTGCCGTGGGCACCCACCGCCTTCACCAATCCAGGAGGCAGCTGCTTGCTGATCCAATCAACCACGCAAAGCACATCAGACTCTCAGTGCAATCCCCAGGCGACAGCTAGGCGCGCACCTCCTCCTCCGAGTCGGGGGGCAGCAGCGGCCCCGCCTCCTTGTACGCCTCCTCCCCTGCAGCAGGTCAGGTATGACAGTTGCTGGGAGTCAGCTCCTGGAAGCTGGGGCAGAAGCAGCGTCGGTCCCTGGTACACTACCTGGTCTGCACAGACCGTGTGGGACGAGATCAGTTGGCACGGACAACTGGTTGCAGGGTCGACTGACTTTGGGTCTCCTTGCTGAAGATTGACCAACCCCCTGACCCGCTGGCTGACCAACCAGCAGGCCAGCTCAGCGCACACAATCATGTACACACAACCGTTCCTCACCTGGCGCCTCTGCAGGCGGGTCCTCCTCATCCAGGTGGTGCTCCTCCCGCTGCTTCAGCCGGCGGCGGTGAATGTGGGCCCGCACGCTGCGGAGCAGGGGATGCGTTGGAGCAGGTGGGCTGGTGCACAGGGGCGATGAGTTGCAGCATGAGCGCTCGTTGCGTAGCTGTACACACGCAGGAGCTCATCATGACAAGGAGTCAAATGCGCGGTCAGCCTGGCAGTTATGCAACACCTGTGCTAGCTGCAGTACACGCCGCCGCCGACAAAATCAAGCATCAACTCACGCATAGTGCTCCGCCTCGTCGTCCTCCTCCTCAGACAGCGTCATGCCTGTGGGGAGTGCCAGTGGTCATTGCCTTCCATGTGGCAGCCCAAGCACCACAGCAGTGCGAGCGTTGGGTATGTTGTGCGGGGTGGCGCTCTCAAGTTGGCTGTGGCATGCTCCGGCGTGGCATGGGCAGCGGCCTTCCAAGTGAGCTCCCATGCCCAGCCAGCTAAACACAACGCCCAGCCACACCTGGCCTGAGGTCCCCAAGGTCGCTCTCCGTGTCCTTGCCAGCGCCCTGCTCCCCGTGCTGAGTGAAGAAGGAAGCCTCCGCTGCCGCCATGCCGCCCAGGCCGGCGATGCCGGTGGCGGTGGGGCTGCCGCCCAGCCGGCGGTCCCACAGCCTTCTGCCGGCTGCCATGGATGCTGCACTGGCCCCCGGGGCGGTCAGGGTGGCCGCGCGGCCCAGTCCGAGGCAGCCTGGAGCGTGCAGCAGCTGGGAGGCAGCCACGGCTGTTGCTGTGCTCAGGAGGCGCCTCATGGTGTCACTGCCAACCTGCAAAAGACAGCGACGAAAGCCCCAAAGTGACGCCCGAGCGCTGCAAGGGTTTTGCTCCCTTGGATGCGAGCTGCCGGCTCCCTCCCTCCCTCGCAATGCCCTTCACCAGCCTCCTGACCTCTTCCTGTGGCAGTATGACGCCCCCAACCATCCGCGTGGATGTCTGGTCGGACATCGCCTGCCCTTGGGTGAGACCCCTGCTTCTCCCAACCCCTACGCACGCCCACGGGCTGTGAGCAGCAGCTTGCAGCGAGCACCGGAAGCAGGTGCAGCAGCCTGCGGCCAGAGCTGCCACCCGCGTGCCGCCGCCCCCGCCACAACAGGTCCTGTCGCCCCCTGCCGCCCGCAGTGCTGGGTTGGCTGGTCGCGGCTGCAGCAAGCACTGGAGGACTTCAAGGGGCAGGCAGCGTTTGACGTGCGCTGGAGGACATTCTTGCTCGACCCTGAGTTCCCAGAAACGGGTGGGCGCAAGCGCTGGGTGGGTTGACGCTGCATTTGTTTCCGCTGCTGCCCATCTATGCTTGCTGTCTGGCGAAGCGCAGTTCCACCGCCCATGCACTTGCACTGCTGCCATCGCCGCAGGCGAGCACATCGAGTCGTACTACTCACGGCGCTATGGCCCTGACCAGGCCGCCGCGTTGAAGCAGCGCCTGCACGACAGCGGTGAGCTTTGTGCGCGGGCTTGTGCTTGTGCAGAGCGCGTCGCGTGCGCATGCACAAGGGGCTGCCACTCTGCCGGAACCGACAGCCAGGGCGTGTGCACAAAGTAGTGTGCGTCTTGGTCAGTGCCTTCTGACCCACCGGCTTGCTCCTGCATCTACTTCCTCTCCCTGCCGCAGGCAAGTGGGACGGCGCCCCGTTTGCCGACTGGCGCTGGCGGCCCCACACCCAAGGCGCCCACGAGCTGATTGCGCTGGCAGGCCGCTGCCGTCGCAGCCACGAAGCGGCGGGGCTGCTCTTCCGCCGCACGTGAGAGGCAGCAGAATCCTTGCGAGGCATTCCGCTTCTTGCTTTGCAGCCAGCGAGCAGCCTCAGGCCTGTTGGTTCTTCAGCTCAAGGCCTATGCTTGGCTGCCCCCAGCTGCCTCCAGCTGGTGTCCCTTCCTTGCCCAGTGCGCCCCACCCAACCCATCTTTGTCTTTGGCCTGCAGCTACGAGGAGGGCGCCAACGTGTCGGAGCGGCAGGAGCTGCTGGCAGCTGCCTGCCAGCTGGGCCTGCTGCGGGAGTGAGTGGAGGGGTGTGCAAGCAACCGTTGTGTGGGGAGCAGCGTTGCGGGCTGTGGATGCAACCAGCAGCAGCGCCTCATGAACCAGGAGAGCATCACTGCAACAGAATGCCACTAAGATCACTCGCTCCGCCTCCTGCCGCAGCGAGGGCGAGGCATGGCTGGGCAGCGAGGAGGCGGCAGCGGTTGTGGCGGCTGAGGACAGCGAGGCCAAGCACAAGTGAGCAGGCGGGGGTTGGCTCTTCCTGGCCTAGGGAGAGACCTGCTGGTCAAACGGAGGCCTTCCGGCTACGTGGCATTTCCCGCCTTCGTGCCACAGTTGCCTGTTTGTAATCTTGCTGGCTGAGACCATGCAAGATGTGTTGCCGCTGCCCTGCACCCCTTGCACATTGCCATTGCAGGCTCGGCATCGACGCGGTGCCCACCTTCTTCATCCGCTGCGGCGGCAGCAAGGAGGTGCAGCTGGTGGGAGCCGAAAGCGTCAAGGCCTTTGAGGTGGCCTTCCGCAAGGTGGGCGGCTTTCAAAGTGCTGCTCGGTTCAAACGGTTCCGAATGTTGTTAGCTGTTCGTATGAGCGTCATGGCCTTTGAGGTGGCCTTCCGCAAGGTGGGTGAGGCGCTTTCAGCCTGGCCAGCTGCACCTGTTCGGCTCGGAACTGCGGGCACTTTACTGTCACGTGCAAGCTGCCTGCTGGCTGCCCAAGGTGTCTGCAACAGGGGTGCGTTGGTGCCAGGACAGCCTTGCAGCATTGCCTCAGTTTGCCACATCATGCGCACCCCTTCCTCCTGTGCAGGTGCTGCACGAGGCCAGCGGCACCCCCGCCTCCCCGCCCACCTCCCCAAAGGCGGCAGCAGCAGCTGGTGATGGCAAGCCAAAAGCTCCAGCTGAAGCCAGCGAACAGGCGGCTGTGCGCAAGGCGGCGGAGGAGTGAGGGCTCTTGAAGGTGCTCTGATTGCCTGAGAGGTGCCTGCATGCTGCTGCATGCTACTGTATTGCGCGGTTCACTCTCCACTGCTGTGCTCTGTTTACATGCATGACTCTAAGATGCGGTGTTTGTTTTGCATTGATTCTACATCTGGCAATGTAAGGAGGAACTCTCAGCTGGGAGCCTCAGCAGCCGATGGTTGCGCGCTATTGGCGTGTGCTGTGCTGCCCGCCGTCCTAGCGTGCTTGCCCCCTGGTGCAGCTGCCAAGCTGCCCGCTTCTCCTGGTTCCAGTGCCCGTTTCTGGCCGACTGCTGCGCCATCGGGCTGCTGCTGCTCTGGCTGCTGCTGGCACGGCAGTTCGCCCTGTGCTGCACTCTGCTGCCGCTCTTGTTCCACCTCAGCAGCAGCCGCAGCTGGCACCTCAGGGGCCCTATCCTGCTGCTGCGCTGCTGCCGGCCCCTCAATCGCAAGCTGCTGCTGCTGCTGGTGCCGCTGTGCCGTTGCCGTTGCCGCTGGCAGCTGTACCGTACTGCCGCTGCCGCATTGCTCTTCTGTGCTTCCCACCAGCGCCGACAGCTTGATGATCGTCCGTGCATGGCTGCCCACATTGCGGGTGTTGATGCTGGAGGCATAGGGCAGGAAGCCGGCCAGCTGCACCAGGCGCTGCCGCGCCTGGGTCAGCTTGCGGTCCAGTGTACGCCGCATGAGCTGGAGGCTGGTGGACACGTGGTCCAGGGACAGGGACACCTGCAGTCATGGGAGGGCAGGTGAGCACGGAGCCAGCTGATGCTGAGCAGACACACACAGCATGTTGCGGAGCACGGCCAGGTGAAAGGCTGGAGGATGTGGTTCCAGCAACCTGTTCGCTTTCGTTGCCAACATGATATCTTCCATTGAGCAGAAACATTTGTCCAGATCACGCCTGCCTCCCCCCAACTGCCTGCCCCACATGCCCCAGCGCAGCACAAGTGCCACCCACCGTGTTCATCTCAGCCGCCAGCACAATGGCCGCCCCCACTGTGGCCAGCGGGTACTGCTTCCGCTCCAGCTGCGCCTGCGGCAGGTGGGAAGCACGAGCAAGGGTGCAAAAAAGTGGCGTTTGCTGCTGGTGCAGCTGCTGGTGCAGGGCTGGCGTGTTGCACAGCTTTTCATCAATTGGCAGCCAGCTCTCCGGCCCACCAAACCACTCACACACAAACCTGCATCCAGTCGACCAGCATGGCGGCATCCCTGCGCAGTGTGGCCGCCAGCTCAGCGGCCAGAGCCCCCTGCTGCACAAGCTCCGCTGTCACCCTGTCGCAGCTGCGGGGCAGCAGGTCCGCGGCCAGCAGCAGCGGCGGCTGCAGCACCAGCAGGCGGCAGAGAGCTGTGTAGTGTCGGCCCAGCTGCCGCGCATCGATCTGGGTGCTCACCGCCAGGTCAGCCAGGGTGAGGGGCAGGCTGTTCAGCCTGCAAGCGGGACGGGCAGTGAGCGGGCGGGGTGGGTGGCACAGCGAGCGCTGGATGGCACGTGGGATGCCTCGCCCAGCCCATTAGAGCATGCATTGTGGTTCCACGAGCAACGCGTCCGTTCCAGCCAGCCTGCGCAGCCTGGCCAGCTGCCCAGCCACAGCGTGCTCGTACCTGCACGCAGCATACGCCGCAGACGCGGCCAGCAGGTCGCGGCGCCAGTTGCCCATTAGCGTGGGGATAGCCTGCTCCAGCACATGCAGTGCTTGGTCCACGACCGGTGGCTGCAGACGCAGCAGGGCGCAGTACTCTCGCACCCTCCCCTTCAGCTTGCCCTGGGGAGGGAGGGGGAGGGGAGGGG
>VIYQ01001724.1:0-13620 GCA_009928355.1 Chlorella sp. CH2018
CACTTGCTGCCCCTGGCGCCTTTGTGCCCTGCAGTGTAACACATGGGTCGTCAGAGGAGAAAGGAAGTGAGGGAGCACACACCACCTGGCCCGTCTCGCTCCTCCACTGGAACAGCAATCAGCTTCACCAAACAACTGTTCTGACTGTTACATGTTATGGTTTCCGAACGTTGGTAAGCTTTGGTTTTACTTTGGCGGTACACAGAGCAACACAGGTACAGAGTCCGAATCATCATGGTAAGGCAACATGTAGGTGGGATGAACAAGTGCAACCCTCTGCGGCAGAGGGGTTCACACCTGGTCGGGCGGCTTGCCGCTGCTGGGCTGCTGCTGCGTCCCCTCTGCCCACCCAGCGCTGCCGCGGGGGGCTGGGCCCTGGCCTGGCTTGGCCTGCGGCCACGCCTCTGCCCAACTGTCCTCCCTCCATGCCTCTGCTGCCGCTGAATCAAACCGCCGCCGCAAGTCGCCAGCGGTGGTCGGATCAGCTCCGCCGCCGCCGCCTGCCGCTGCCGCCTCCTCATCGCTGCCGCTGCTCAGGATGCGCTGTATCGCCCGGCTGGCCGCCTCCTTGCTGGCCTGCCGCTTCTCTCGCTGGTGGGAAGCAATGGACACTGTGGCAGTGCTGGCCAGCACCAGCGCGCCGCCCACATACGTCCAGGGGCCGGGCGCGGTGACCACCCCAACCACCCAGCCCAGCAGGCTGCCCAGCAGCGGCTCCAGGTTGCAGGCTGCAGGGTGGTGGTGGGTGGCAAGGGCTTGTTTTCAGCGGGGCCATCAGCCAGGCAGGGCTTGGCAGGCTGTGTGGCAGACGCGCTGACTGCATCTGATTGATTCAGCATCCTCAGCTGCGGGCAGCACACATGGCCCCCTAGCTTCAGATCTAAAAAAATTAAAACTCACCCAGGGAGATGATGAGCGGGTTCAGGTGGCGCAGCAGCGTGTTGAAGCCTGCAAGGGGCGGGCGTTCCAGCGCAACGGGCACATGTCAACCAAATGTTCGGGCAGCTTGATGGCCCCATACAGCAGGCTGTGGGTCAGCCGTCCACCACTCCAGCCACAGCAGCTGCTTTGTCCTTTTCACGACTCCTGCCGCCCACCTGTGTGCCCCACAATGCCGGGCACGATCCCTAGGTAAGCCACGTAAGGCAGGTAGTGGAGGTCGGCTGTCCAGCCCATTAAGCCGCGCCTGCCGGCGGCCACCAGGCTGGCGTCCTCAAATAGAAAGGCGCCCAGGGTCAGCAGCAGGGCAGCCAGGCCAGTAACGCTGCGGGGGTGGGGGTGGCAGGCGAGTAAGGGCAGACTTGGAGGGAGCAGTGGAAGGAGGAAGAGCTGCCCCGTCTTGGTTGCAGCTGCTGCAGCCATGTTGGCTGAGACGAGGCGGCAGCCGAAAGGGAAACAACTACAGCCCCTGCAGCGAAGCCAACCCCACTGCTCCACTGTTCTGCACCCCTTCGGCACTCACAAGAAGGCGTACACAAACGTTGGCATCCACACACGCAGGCGCTGCCCAATCAGCAGGTAGCCCACAAAGCACAGCGAGGCGGCCAGGGCGGACATGTCGCCCCGCAGCGTCACCTGCGACAGTGCAGGAGAGCAGGCGAGGAGAGACATGGGAAGTTATTACTGCATGGTATGCCTGCTGCACGGGGAAGCGAAACAAGTGAAAGCGAAACGTGAAAGAGCCGCCCAGCCACACACACACCTCCGCCAGCATCTGCTGCGTCTCGCACCACGCACCCCACCAGCGCCCGCCAAGCACCCTGCCTCCTTCACACACCTGCGCATCGCTGGCTGCCGCGGCCGTTGCCAGCAGCACGCCTCCAGCAAGCCCCACGGCCGTGCCTCCCAGCTCGCCCGCAGAGATGGGGCGCCCCAGCAGCCAGGTGCCGCCCGCCAGGAACAGCGGCGTGGCGGAGACAAAGAGCAGGGAGTGGGTGAGGGAGGTGGCCTGCACAGAGTACACCCACGTCCCAAAGTGCAGCGCCAGGCACACGCCGCTGGCCGCAAGCAGGCCGGCCTGCAGGGGAGGATGGCGGAAGCTCATTGACTGACTGATCAGGGGGGGTGGAGGCGGAAGCAACAGGGGCCGGTCATGTGGAGGTGCTTGCGGCCAGCTGTTGGCAGTTCATGCACTACAGTCAGGCACGCGCCAAAAGGGCAGCAAGCTGCTGCTGCTGCTGTTGCTGCGCTCCCCGCCAAACTTCCCAAACTCACGCTCTGCACCACGCGGCGGCGGTCGTCGGGTGGCATGCCGCACAGCTGCACCGCGGCGCCAACGCCCAGCAACACCGAGGTGAGCTGCAGGCGCCAGGCGGCCAACGTGATGGGCGGCACATCGCTCATCATTGCAAACACAACGGCTGCCGACGACACGGAGAGGACCTGCGGTGCACGGGAGGATGGCATGCATCCCACAGCGGTGGGGCGGTGCAGGACACACAAGCCAGTGACTGCGGCAGCAAGCTGGCACGAGCGGCGGCAAGCTGGCGGCGGCGGCGGCGGCGGCCTCACCGCCGCGACCAGCAGCGCCCATGTCCACATTGGCGGCCTGTGGTGCTGCTCATCCTCCTCCTCGTGCCCCGGGTCCAGCAGCAGCCACTCCTGCTCAAAAGCCCCCGTGCGTGGTGCAGCCAGAGGCACCGCCTCCTCCTCCTGCCGTTCCGACGGGCTCATGGCGGAAGTCCCATAGCCAATTGCCATCCAACGGGCCCACAGAGCAGTCCACGGAGGGACTGCCACGGCGGCAAGCGCCCATGCAGGCTCTGCGCCTCTTGCCGGGCTAGTTAAGCACGCGCGCAACTCCAACTAATCGAGGCCGCTCGCGCAAGTGCAGTGCGGGGGCTTCAGAGCAGCCGGTCGCTGGCGCCCCCGCTGGTCAGCTGACCGAGCCTGGGCGACCGCCAATCGAGGCGGGCCGGTGCGTGGGCAGGTGACGATCGCACCCCCTCAACACCGCCACCCCGCCGCGCCGTCCAAGGAGGCTGCCCCTTCGCCCGCCCGCTGCCGCCCGCTAACTCCCGCCACCGCCGCCGCCTGCCCGGCACGCATCGCAGGCCCCACCCTGCAATGTCGTCCACCCATGCGACGGGCACTGCCTCCCTGCCAGCCTCAGAGGCGGGGGATGAGCCGGGCGAGGGCAGCGGCGGCATGCAGGGCGGCCGGCTGGCGCGCGCCCATGCAGCAGCCATGGCAGGCTGGGTGGCGCTCCGCAAGCTGCTGGGCAAGCAGGAGGAAGAGCCGTTTGATGCCCTGAGCGGTGGCATGAACCCGCTGGTCAGGTGGGTGCTGCATGCGGTGCATGCCCACCAGCAGGCTCCGCTGCCGCCGCGGTGGCTTGCAAAGATGCTCTCGCCGCCGCTGGCTCAAGCCCGCCGCCACGCACTGCGGCTGCCTGCAGCACATCCTCGCTTCCCGGCGCCCACCTCATCCCCTCAGCAGCCGTCTTGCACCACCCTGTAAGCACCAACCCTGCCTGCCTCCCCGTCGCAGGTCGTACATGGTGCCGGGCGAGGCGCGCAGCTGGCGGCGGTACTGGCTCACCTTTGCGGTGGTGGCCGCCGCCTTCCTGTGGTGGCTGGGACCGGTGATGGGCATCTTCCTGGTGGACCCCATGCTCCAGCTCATAGTCAACTCCATCCAGGCAAGAATGGATGGGGTGTGATGATGTGGTGCGTTTGCGACGGCACCGCGGCAGGTGTAGCTTTGGGTGTGAGATGGGATGGAACGCCTGGCGGGAGCGGCAGCGAGGGTCGTGGTCGAGCTGGACGCGAGAATCAGCTTCACGCACAACTTGACCCCCCGCCACAGGTCATCACGCCGCGTACCGACTGCTTCAACCACAAGCTGGCTTCCCAGGTGCGTGTGGGCAGAGTGCTGTGCATGGAATGCGGTGCTAGCAGCCATCGTTCCAAGTAGCGAGTCTTTCCAAGCATGAGGAGCAGCGGAGCGTTATTGTTCTCAGCCCCTGCCTCCACGCTCATGGTCCGTGAGCAGGTGTGCAAGGATGCGGGCGTCATCAACTCCTACTTCCTCTATGAGATCACCAACCAGCAGGCGGTGCGCTGTGCCGCTGGGCTGTTTGTACAGGGCTGGGTGCAGTGGCTGAGGCTGACCGCTCGGCTTGCCGGCTGCAACGAACTGCCACGCTGCAGAAGCGCTGCTGAGTTGTGACTCCCATGCTGCTGGCCGACTTCTGAGCTGCCCCGATGCTGTCCCTGCAGTGGCTGAATGGCAGCGAGCCACCAGCCTACCGTGAGGTTGGCCCCTACGCCTTCAAGGGCTCTGAGATGCGGTACAACGTCTCCTTCAACGAAGACTGGAGCGAGGTGAAGGGGTGGCAGCAGCAGGCGCACATACATGCGGGGTGGTGAGCAGGAGGAGCGCTGGCGGCAGCCCGAAGGGCATGCACTGCACGCCCTGCTTCCACGGCTGGCTTGGCGGCGGCATGCCGCCCCACGTCGCCTGCACTTTGCTGCGCCTCACCGCTCC
Source organism: Chlorella sp. CH2018 (assembly GCA_009928355.1). Lineage (NCBI taxonomy): Eukaryota > Viridiplantae > Chlorophyta > Trebouxiophyceae > Chlorellales > Chlorellaceae > Chlorella > Chlorella sp. CH2018. The sequence goes on from VIYQ01001724.1 coordinate 4,489, forward strand.
CTTCCAGTTGTTTTCTGCCCTGCACAGGTCAGCTACACGTTCCACGCCTTTGAAACATTCTCGCCGGAGCACTCGTGCCCCACTTGCACCCTGGATGACACCCTGACCGTGCTCAACAGGTGGGGCGGTGGCAGGGCGGGTGGCGACTTTTAGCTGCTGACCTGCTGCAGCGGGGCAGGCCGTTGGCAGCAAAGCATTCGTGTGAGGAGGGCTACAGCCAGCGCCACTGCCCACATGAAGCGGCCACCTCTGCGCTCCTTCACCTCTCCCCCGCCACTCTGCAGAGGCTACCAGCAGTTCTATGCTAGCCTGAGGAAGGGGTATGCGCAGATGCAAACGCCGCCCTCGCAAGCCCCACCGCCTGTGGCAGACGAAATGGTTGGTGGCACTGCTGCTGATGCGGGTTCCCGATGCACGTGCACCGCTCGATGCAGCGCTCCACTCATGCATTGCTTGACATTGATCCTCTGCTGCGCTTGTCTGCAGATCAAGGCGGTGGCCATGCCCAGCATCCTGACCACCGTGCTGGCGAGCATTCAGTTGGGCCTGTCGGCAACCTTTGGCGGTGATGACACACTCGCCCTGGCCCAGTGGACTGACTGTAGCCCCTTCGTGGTGGGTGCTGTGTGCGCTGGCGGCTAACTGTCTCTGTTTGCAAGCTGACCTGCTGTGAGAGGAGTCCCGACTGCCCAGCAGTGACTTGCTGGCCGCCTTGCTGCTTGTATGCAGACCAACTCGGCTCCGTCGCCTTTCGTGGCGACCGGTCCAGGTGTATGGCCCCACCACCCGGAGCTTTGCTACTCCCTGGCGCTCTCCATCAACAACGCCAATCCAGAAGCAGCCGTCTCCCAGCTGACAACTGCGGGCCTGCAGCTGGACAGTGCAGCAGCTGGGGCCTGGCTGGGGGCTGCAGTTGGCAACACCGACGCGTGCGTTAAGGGATTTGGGGCGCACTGCTCTGGGACGGCATTCTTGAGGCTACGCTGCACTGGCTTGCATTGCGCTGCGGGCTGTTCTTCACTCAAATTTGCGGTACTTGCAACAGTGGCTCCAGCTGCCCACCTGACATGCCGCAGGAACAATCCCGATCCCGCTGCGGCAGCGTTCATTGCGGGATTCCTGACGCTCAGCCATGAAACCTTCCTCGGGTACCTTAACACCGCTGCAACCCAGACCCTGCACGACAGCCTGCAGCTAATCACACTGGCGCAGTGGGGTGCACTGAAGCAGTATGTGGTGGAGCTGACGGGCGGCTTTGGGGAGGATGCATTTGCAGGCATGCCTCAGGTCCAGAAGGACGCGATTGCAGGCATGATTCAGGTGCGCTGCGCCAGGGGCTTGGGTCTGGGTGGGCGGTGAAGGCCGCACGCAGGCAGTGCATGTCAAGTGTGAGGTACATGTTTTGCTTTAGAACGTGCGTGAGAGGTCCCGTGCTCTCTGCCTGACGAGGCGCCATTCTCACCCTCTAACCCACCCCACCCCACCCTACCTGCCAACCTACTACAGGCGGGCATGGCCAAGTGGGCCAACTATGCCGCGCCCAATCCCGAAAAGCTGGCCATCTACTCCATGCTGCCGCTGGCGGTACGCACGCTCATGTCTGCAACCACGGGCGCCTTCATGAGTGCTGCCAACAATGACGGGCCGACTGCAATGGGATATGCTGTGCAGCAGTGGGCGGACTGCGGCCAAGCGGTAAGGGCTGGCAGCCGTTGCTGTGCTCTGTTGCATGCAGCGTAGCATTTATGCCTGCCCATACACGCCAGCCGCAGTGTGTGCAGCAGCTGCTTGGTTGCAGGCAGATGTGTGCCGCCCACCTTTGCCGCAGAATGGACCCCTGCCAGGCTTCTCCCACCCGCCCGAGTTTTGCGCGTTTGTGATGGGCAACAGCGCGGATCTAGGCATTGCATTCCCGGTCACACCAGGCATGCTGGGCGAGCTGGGGCTACTGCTGGATGCAAGTGTGGCCGCCGCATTCCTGGAGGCGGTGGGAGGGCGCTTCCAATACTACCAGTGAGTAGAGGAGGCTGCAGCCAGGGCGGGTGGCGTGCGGCCAGTAGCCAGTAGCCAGATCAGAAGCATGCCATGAGCGCCCAAGTCGGCTGCGATGCAATGCACATTCTCCGTCCCACACGCTTTGCCTAGCTCAAGCTGGCTGGCCACCTGCCTGTTGAGTATCTAGTGCTTTGATCGTTTGGCAGGTCTCCAGTCCACCCGGATGAACAAGGCGCCGCCACCGCCATCAATGCCTTCATATCCAAAGACAAGGCAGCTGCTCTGAGCACCCTGAGCGGGCTGCAGCACGTGAACGCAGCAGCGCTACAGACCCTGACAGACGCACAGTTCCAGGCGAGCCGATGGGATTGGAGGGCGTGGTAACACAGGCTGCATGCAACCTTTGCACCCTGATCGGCAGGGCGCTCGAATAGGGCACTTCAATCCTGCCTGACCATTCACCAAAAGCACGAACGCCGCAGATGGGGACCGTGCCCACCTGGTGCCCCTTCATGCCTATCGGTCTCACCCAAGCCTTGCTGCTACCCTGCACCATGATTGCCGCATCGCAGGCGCTGAAGCTGTGGACAATCAACCTGCTTCCCACCTGGGGCCGCCTGATGTACCAGGGCTGGGTCACCGGAGAGGACCAGCAAGGTGGATCCTCCGGGCTGCTGGTCACTCGCCCAGTGCGGGAGCTGCTCTATGGTGCGCTGCCTGCGGGAGAAGTCAGGCCGGTGCTGCGAGAGGGGATTGGGGGTGGGATTGAGGTGGGGTGGAGGGCAGTTGCACAACTGCTGCTTGTGCAATGCAGGCAGCACAATGTCGTGCGGAGCAGTGTTTAGCGTGCCGCCTCGCTGGCCGCCTGTTGCCCAGAGCCGCCTTCACGCTTGTTCTCTCGGCCCTATGCACCCTTCCTGGCTGCAGGCTACGAAGATGCGATGCTGCGCTCCTTTGCTCAGCAGGCAGACCCCAGCACCTGGCGCCTCAAGCCCTGGCTGTACACACAGTCCATCTCGCTGGGATTCCCCTCCCAGGACTTCCCCATGGAATACTTTTCAGCTGGTGAGGGGGCGGCTTTTCATGATGCAGGTGTCTGGGAAGGCAAAGGGTACAAAAGGAGACGGCGACTGCTGTCACAGATGATGCAGCTGTGGCATGATGCCGTATGACACACCCCACCCCTCGATTGGGATGCCCTTCAATCAACCCTGCCCCTCCCATGCAGCCGCCAACCGTGCTGTGGAGCCGGCCACGGGGCTGAGCTACCGCGACACCGACCAGAGCGCGGCAGGACCCAACTTCCACCCCCTCATCCAGCAGAAGCGGCTGGTCACGGGGCAGCGCAAGGGTGATGTGCCGCAGGCGGTGAGTGCGGGGCGGAGAGCGCTGCATGCAGAGTGCAGGGGTCGGCCATGTCTGGCTGCAGCTGTGCCTCTAGGCGCCCAGGCCTGTGACTGCGGACGGGCATTTGTCTGCAATGTCTGCCTTGCTGGTGGCCCACTACCACCATGCCTGCTCAACCACCTACACCCCCAAGCACCTCGCCGTCTGAGCAACCTCACTCTGGGTGCACACCCTTGCTGTAACTGCCCGCAGATCAAGCAGTACCGTGGCCTGCCCTTCAAGGTCAAGGCTCGTGGCATCTTCAATGCCACCGGCCTCAACGAAGGCATCGTGCTGGTGAGCAGGCTGGAGAGCGACGGTTGCGCTCACCAAAGCCTGCATTCCCTGGTAGACACAGAGCTTGCTGGCTACCTGCCTGCCTGCCTGCCTGCTTCTCTGCTCCCACAGGGATCCAACCTTGACGTGAACAAGCAGCCCACCCAGTACGAGTCGTCCCTGGAGCGCCCCGTCACAACCATCTTCACGGGTGCGCTGCGCTGGTGCGGGTGGCAGTGTGGTTCGTTGGTCGGTTCTGCTGGTGTTCTGGCCACACCGTATTGCCCTTCGTCGTGCGCTCAGTACATGCTGCAATGTGCCACCAAGCATGCCTTGCACCTCAACCTTCCAGCTTCTGTGCACTTCCCCACCCCGCACAGGCAACCACGTGCGCGTGAACAAGGTGGCGGCCTACCAGTACACCCTGACCGCCGCCTCGTCCCAGGGCTGCGACCAGGCGCTGTACGAGGAGTGGAAAGATGCGACCGGCTTTGACGAGAGCGTGTACCAAGGTACGTCATATGCTGATACAAGAGGCGGTCCTCCTCGCTGCATGCATACATGCTCGCAATTGCTGAAGGCTGCAGGTTGCACACTTTCACGCTGCTGTTGACATGCCACCGGGCTTTCAATCCTCTTGATGCAGACGCCATGCTGCAGCTGGCTGGCTTGAAGTTTACCCAGCCGTCGACCTATTGGGACCTGATTCAAAACGACACGGGTGGGTGGGCGGTGGCACATGGAGTTTGCTTGAGGCGTGACAGGTGCTGCTTAGCCTCCTGAAATTTGCCTGCAATCGTCGCCCCCCATCCCCGCTGCAGCCCTGACTGCGCACCTGCAAGGCACAGAGCTGGGGCCGCTGGGGCGCTATTTCGGGCCTGGCACCGACCCGGCCGTCCTGCGCTGCGCCACGCCCGACACCCTGCCATACGCCTGGGACTTTTCAGGTGAGTGGGCAGCCTGGCTATGGTTGAAGCAGCGAGAGAGCAGATGCAGCGGTGGCAGCGGCGCGATGCTAGTCTATGCGGAACTGGTAACAGGCCAGTTTGATTGCCTGTCCTGAGTGCACATCCCTCTCACCTCTGCCCCTAGTGCCTACCGTTCCCATTGCTGCAGAGACGTGGGCCTGCCCCACACTCTACACCCTGCCCCGCTTCTACAAGAGCGCTGCGGAGGTGGTCAACTCCTCTGGTGCGGCACCTCCTTGCTAGCATGCCTGTGATCTGCGGCAGCTCCTGCTGACATGCCTGTGATCTGGAGCTGCTCATGTTGGATGTTGCACGCTCCCCTGGCTGCTGCCAGTGGTGGGCGGGGAGGCAGGCTGCAGCCCAACCTGTGCCGCATCGTACAACCCGCGCCACCAGCCCTGCTGTGCCTATGCACCCCCACAGCTCCCCTGCCTTGCGGAATTTCCGTGCTGCTCGCAGGTGCCACCTGGCAGCCCAGCCTGGTTGACCACGGCTGGTACTTCTCGGTGGAGCCCTTCACAGGCATGGCCATCCAGGGCCACAAGGTGCGCATGCGGCGCCGTGCCGTGCAGTCGCGCTGCGGTGTCGTGCACTGAAGGGAGCCATCCGCTGCTGCCATTCAGCTTCCAGGCGCCCAGCAGGCAGCTGTCAAATGGGCTGCTATCCATCGAAACACCAGCTCCTTGTCCCCCTTTCCGCAGGGCTACCAGTTCAACCACCTGGTGCAGCGCACCGACGAGATGTACCCCAACCTGTGGGTGGCCCCCGGCAGCGGTGCCTCCCAGCTGGGCGTGGCCATGGGAATGGACTCCGACTTTGTGACAGGTGGGTGGAGCTGCGACATTCGTAGTCACCTATAGGTCACCTATGAAATCTAGTGTTGAGTGTTGGGGATGCGCCTCGTGGCTTGGGACAGTGGTCGGCCTCTGCGGAGCCCCTTCAGCGGAGCAAGTAAGCTCGCTCATATGCCTGCCTGCCCCACCCTGCTGGCGCAGTTCCGTTGGGCTACGTCCTCCTATCCTGGGAGCCCTCGGACAGCACTGCCCTGGTGGGTGGGCAGCCGGGCAGGCACCTGCCCTGCGCCGAGCCTCGCAGCATGCTCCGAAATCCCTGCCTGCTCCAGCGCCAGCCACATCCCATGCACCGTGTGCGCTGTGCCACCGCTGGCGGCTGGTCAACTGGTTGCAGCAACTGACTCGCCCAGCATCCTGGATGGCCCCTCTGGTCCCACCCCCTGGTCCCTCGTCCGCTCCACACAGGTTCTCCGAGGTATGAACATGGCCAAGTCTGTGCTGTACTGGACCCTGGTGGTTGGCTTCCCCTGCGCTGGCTGGCTCGTGCTCTTCCCCACACTCATCTACCTCAAGTGGAGCAGGCGAGATCTGCAGGGAGCAGCCTCGGGAGGAATCATTGGTGGATAGTTGCTGTCATTGCTGGATTGTTGCTGTGGTGGTCCACAGCGTAGCGTGTGCACGGCTTCTCGGGAAGCAGGGCGGTGTGCAATGCAAAACGGCCATGCGTTCTCCAGTGGTTCTGCCTACCCTCCCGCTCCCGTTTCATCCACCTGTGGCCGCAGGGCCGCCAAGCTGCGCCGCAAGGCGCTTGCTAAGATCCAGAAGAGCACGGCCCGCAAGCTGCGCCTGGGCAGGCATGAGGCAGGCATGGCTGAAGCACTGCTGCAGGTGTGTGGCAGCTGGAGGCAGGTCAAGCAAAATCCTGTGCATACACGGCCGTGGATTAAAAAATGAAGAAACGCGTGACGACGGTGAAGCTGCGCAATTGCTCGATGCATCGCCCTCCAACCATCCCGCCCTTGCAGGTGGCGGCGGGCAGCACCTCGGTGTTTGTGCCTGCGGAACGGCCCGACGGAGAGGACAGCGATACCGCGGATACCGAGGGCAGCGCCCAGGCTGAGGCTAGCCTGGATGCAAGCACTGCTGGGAACAAGCTGGCTGCCGCCGCAGCTGCCAAGGAGGCCAGCACTGGAGACAGCGGCATCAGCACTCATGTGCGGGTGGAAGCGCCGCATGCGAAGCAGGCCATGCCACAGGGTGGGCCTGGCTCGGGCGCAGCTGGGCTGGCCGCTCTTCAGGCCAAGGTGGCGGCAGCTGAGCGCCACGGTGCGGCTGCTGAGCAGCCCACTGCGCCGACATCTCCCCGCGGCCGTGCGCTGCACAGCAGCCTGTCCATTTTCGAGCGTGAGGCGGCAGCCACGGCTGGGGATGCCGGTTTTACCATCCCTACGGCTCCTCAGTGGGAGGATGGTGAAGGCCGTGCAGAGCAGGGGCAGCCGGCTGAGGAGGGCGAACTGGAGGAGCAGGAGGAGGACGACGCCGGAGAGGAGGAGATTGCCGGCCTGTCCGGCAGCCCAGACATTGCCGTCAACCTGCTGCCCGCTGGGCAGCCCCTGTCCAGCGCTGCCGCCGCCGACCGTGCCGCCCTCGAGTCCTGGCGCCGCTCGTCTTCGATTGGCAATGGCAGCGGCGGCCAGAAGCGTGGCTCGCTTCGGGGCGGCCTGCGCCGCCGCACCACCTCGACGCAGGGGGAGCCCTAGCTTGTGAGCTCAGCAGTGGCACGCAGCCTGGGCCTGAGGCCTGGGCTTGCAGACTGGCCTTGCCGGGTGCAAGGTTGAGAGAGCTCGGCAGGATGCAGTGCCTGGAACCAAGCCGTACTTTCAAGCAGACCTCCAACACGCCTCCCAACCCCAACGGAAAACCCCAACGGAGGCAGTGCTCTTTTTTCACTTGATTTCACCCGTGTCCTGTAGCTCTTTCCTGGTGGAGCTTGCAAGCCCCACACCAGTCATGACATGCTCTTGCGCAGGCAATCTATCCATCCTCCAACAAAGCGCATTGCAGAAACGCGCCTTGCAGCTCCCTCCTCACACCACCCATGCTGCATTCGTTCCGCCCCTTTGCTCATGATGCCCGGGCCCCATTGCAAACACAACCTCCTTGATTCAACGCTGAGCACTTAGGATAAGATTTCAGCCGGGAGGGCAGGATGTCTGGCCAACAGACAGGAGCACTGAGCAGATGGTGGAGCGCATGAAATGGGGCAGGCAGCGTATAGTACAGCAACTGAGGTGGAACATGAGAACAAAACAGCAACAGCAGACAGAGCTGGCACAGGGCCTCTTGCGCAAGGGGCAGTTTGAAAAGTGGTCTGACTGGTTCAGCAGAGGCGCTTCACTGATACTGAGCGACAGTCGGTGCATACACCGCACTAAAAGTCGGGCACCGCCAGCTGCGTGCCGCCCACCTCCAGCACATTGCTGCCCGCTGCTGCTGCCGCCTGCTTGTCGCCCTTGATCATGGCCTGCAGAGGTGCGAGTAGAGGCGGGGGCTGTAACTTGCATCCAGCAGCAAACACCACGCCCGCACAGCACTCCTTCGCAAGCAACGCAATGCCTTGAGCCCGCACAGCAGCTCTCTCAAAGACCCGTCCGTTTGTGCCGCACCAACCGCCGAAGGCCACGCAGGCATGCCAGCCACGCAGGCATGCCAGCCCAGCCGTGCAGCACGTGACCACACCAAACCAGCAGTATGTGACCACATCAACTTGATTGAATAAGACCCGCGCTGCGGCGCACCTCCACAAAGAACTCCCCGGCGCGGTACGAGGAACGGACCAGGGGCCCCGAGGCCACGTAGCGGAAGCCCACCTCCTCCTCCCCAAACTTGCGCCTGCGGGGAGCACAGCATGGCCCGACAGGGCGGCATTGAACTGCTAGGTGTGGCATGGCATTGGTGACTCCGCGGCACGGACAGCCCCAGCAGGGCCGCCTCCTGGCCAGCTTACGCCTGCTTGCGCCCGGGTGGCTGCACAACGCTGGCTGGCTGGGTTGCGCACAGCCCCCACACAGAGGCACATGCAGCCCCCACACCAACGACACCGCGCGCCCTCCCGCCCAGCGCACCAGTGCTCAAACTTCTCGGGGGTGACATACTCCACCACGGGCAGGTGGTGGGGCGTGGGCTGCAGGTACTGCCCAAATGTGAGGATGTCCACCCCCGCCTCCTTCATGTCCACCATGGCATCGATGATCTCGTCATCGGTCTCGCCTGCAACAGGGGTGGCAGGGAGGGGGATGGAGTGAGGCCGGCAGCGGCATTGGACGGAGCCAGCATCGTCGAGGCAAGCTATTCCGCAGGCTGCACGCACCTGTTGGCAACTGGTCACAAGCTGCCGGCTGAGAATCTGCCTCGCCCAAGGCCCAGCATGAGCGGCGAATTGCCGTGCACCCCGCACGCGCTGGCATTCAGCTGGAACAAGTGAACTAAAGCACCCCCAGCACCACTGGCTTTCAGGTGGAACAAGTGAACCAAAGCACCCCCAGCACAAGCTCTCACCCAGGCCCAGCATGAGCGAGGACTTGGTGTACACCCCGCACTCCTGGGCTGCCCGCAGCACATCCAGGCTCTGGAAGTAGCCGGCCCGGGGGTCGCGCACCCGCCGCTGCAGCCGCTCCACCTGTTGTGAGGTGGGAGGGAGGGGGAGCGGTGGG